>VYWZ01000206.1:0-55027 GCA_008711595.1 Fusarium xyrophilum | reverse complement strand
GTTTTTATACTTTATCGCTTTATATAAGAATTTCTTTTACTTTTAATAATAAGGAATTAAAGTAGCTTTGTAAAGCTTAATTATTATTTATAAGATTATTAATAGAATTAATATAAAAGTATCTTATTCTACTCCTTATTAAAAGATTTATCCTCATCAAGGTCATATGTATATTACCTTCTACACGCTAAAGTTGAATGGAATTCTCTGATATATTAGCTTAATATATCTCTTCAAGGCGTTATAAGATTCAAGTATCAATCAGTCACTCTCTAAGCTCTTGATGCGATATCGCTGACATGCTGTGAGCAGGCTGGAAGATGACCTGGACTTGGATAGCTTAGACGAAGAAGGACAAAGGAATTTGACTTCCATCGCCAAGCATGTCCTAATGTACAGATGTTTCCTGTTACTGAGCATTTTCCTATCAAATTTATGATCTTCAGAGTCGATAAATTGAACATGTATTGCTATTCACATCATGAACGGAATGTCGGCGAAAATGACACTTTTGCCGAAGCGAATCTCGCCGAGAATCGGATCGACGCATTTAGAAAATAGGGGAGCTCATCGGCCCTGTTTCACAGAAGCGTAAGACCGTGCAAATCCCTGCGATTAACTTACAATCCAGGCATCGTAGAATCTCGTCCGATGGAGGGAAATTCTTTGCTAGCCAGATCCTTGTTCCCTGCTGTCGATGCACGATTTTGACATGGAACCTTCTGGCTCGGTGGGAACCGAAATGGTGTTTACACCAAGTTGGACGACATGTTTGAGAATGATAATTGATCATGATTATTCTAATTCCGGTAGGATCCTTTCTATGAGCGCCGTTCCTCTGGATCCCTTTTGTGTCCTTTTGTCTGAACCTGTATCCCGTGGTATCTCTAATAGTACAAACCAATTCAAACCAATACTCCCAGTTTTAGTAAATAATGTCTAGTGATCATCTGCATCCTCGTCCTTTCCGGGATACATGATATCTCGTACAAAAACAGCTCTCATATTAAATGAGAAGACGATTAAAAATGTGATGACAAGAATGATAGTCATACCGCTCGCAGCCCAGAGAACACCGTCGCACTTGAACTCGTTGCCAATGGAGATGGTAGCAAGCGTGAAGCCAGTGTTGGGGAAGACCATCGGCCACCAACCAAGATGGAAGTACTTTGGTGGGGATGAGACCACTGCGACGACAGCGATAAGGAACCACCACATGCTCAACGCCCAGAGGAATACTGCGCAGAGTAGCGCCACCGTGCGGACAGTGTCGACATTGAGAGCAAGGTAGTCGGCTCCAGAGATGGTCTTGGGGAGTGCATTGGCCATTCCGATAAGCGCCAAGGCTGTAAAGGCTGGCGGGCCGACATTCATGAAGAGCCCGGTTCGGTGTTCTCGATTGGGAAGACCAGATTGCATGAGTCGACCGATCATGTGAGCGTACATCATCATGGAGACACAAAAGCCCAGGCCTTGACACGTCAGGCCAGCGAAGATGATGGGAAGTGGGTTGAGGTGGCCCTGGGTGTCCAAGATGACAGTTGCGACGGTACCAGCCAACATGACAGGGAAGACAGGCAGCAGCCAACCTGGCATCATTGTTTGCAGGTTGAAGCTATGTCCTGCAAAGAGGCACGAGTACTGCCAGACAGCCAGGATGAATGTGACAACGACGTAGATCCAAAAGATGGTCTCAGTTGCCCAAACATATGAAGGATTATCTTTGGGAATGGCATATCGCTGGGTGCTGGTGATGAGCGAAGCAATAGCCAGGAAGAAAGTTGGGAAGAGGAATGCCTCCCGATGATGCGTGACAGATCTTGTCAAGTCGCCGGGGTTGAACAAGAAGCGACATATGATACCGATACAGCAGAGCGTAAAGATGAGAAGATTGATACTGTAAAGCACAGTACCGATGATTCTCAGGCCGGGGAATTGATGAGGTTGGACGTGAAGCAATAGGGCCAGTCCACCTGCACTCATGGGTAGTGTGAACCAAGCCCACGTAAAGTGATGCAAGCGTTGTCTGAGGGACAATTGTCGTTGTGCAGGCTCCTCATCGATACTGTCATCTTGACTGCCCTTCTCAAGTTGTGAGGGATCAGTTGTGGCTGCCGATTTCGCTGCATGATGATTCAGGAATGCCTTGGGGTCGTGTTCAGCTGGTGGCGAAGGACTAGATAAATCGACTGAATTCCGGCGCGTGGGGGTATTGGAGTCCGTCCAAGGGACTTCAAGATCTCGAAGGCGATCCATTTTGCGTTGTTGCAAACGATAGTGTAAGTGCTTTAATTAAGCCGTGGCGAATGCTGATGGTGAATCATTGAAGAATCCTCTGATGAAGCGATGCAGAAGTGAAAGTAGCGAGGTGCAGTATTTATATCATAGACCCTAACAAACAGACAAAAGTCCACGGAGATGCCATTTCTGCAAAGCGCTGCTAGTCGGCTCATTGTGGTCCTCGCCTAAAGGGGGACGGGACCATGACATGGGACCAGAATCTCGTGATGAGACCGTGATGGAAGATTCTAAACCCT
Organism: Fusarium xyrophilum; assembly: GCA_008711595.1. NCBI lineage: Eukaryota > Fungi > Ascomycota > Sordariomycetes > Hypocreales > Nectriaceae > Fusarium > Fusarium xyrophilum. Next base: position 52,490 of record VYWZ01000206.1, on the reverse strand, counting down.
GTACAACAGTGGGCCATGGCGTTGGAACTTGGAACTGCCGTGGCATTGAGGCTCATTCCAGGGGGGCTACCCACTATAACTCTAGGGGCCGGGTTTTCATGGCATGGATGCCTTGCCCATCAACGTGACGCTGAGGCTACGCGGATTCTGGCCCAGTGCGCCGGCGCCGGGTCCAAATGGTCGGTGTCATACTTTTAGTTTGGGACTAGGGGGGGAGATAAGGCCGAGCCTCAAGGTGTTGGTTGTCAAGCAGGTTTTGATCGCCACTTGGTCTGGACTGTACTGATACGAATGCTGGTGAGGCCTCTTATGAGTCCATAATCATGAACAAGTGTCCATACTGCCTGACATACAATACGAGGCATGGCCTACTTGTCTGACCATACAGAATGCTATTGAGATAACGTTGCGAGCGACGCCGTCAGTCTCACCACGGTCAACGTTCAGAGTGGAGTGCTTCTGACCCGTTTCGCCGCCCAACGGCCAAGGGTTATAACAAACCCAACCCAAGGGTTAAAATCAGCTGCCGGGCACCATCGGGACCATTTTGAGCCTCAAACGGCCAATTGCACCATTTCTCTTCCTTTCGATGTATAGAGGTAAAGGTTTTCTGACGATGCCAGCCCAATGCCAACTTGCCAAGGTTGTAGTGGAGTTCTAACAAGCATTTCGTCGATCTGATCAGTGATGGAGCTCGGGCTAATCATTCAGCTGCCTTTCTACCATCTTTCAGGAGGTTTCACTTGCGTTGCTGTGACGTGAAAATTCTGTTCACCCCTTACAATACACAAGGGCCCTAGCTCGCAGATGTTGGTGTCTTGCTAATCGTCGTTCCACGTGCAAGAATCACACGCGTTTGTGGACGCTATCTTTACGTGCACTGATCAATGTAATTGATTAAAACGAGTCAAGCTCCCCTTGCACAGCGGATCAAATCGGAGAGGTCCTCGATCCTTCTCTTTATCCCACTTATACGCGAGCTTCTTGATGTTTAAAGGTTATCCACATAGCAATGACGAGGATCTATTGCTCGCTAGTAGAGTGTTCGGTTATATTCGGAATAGTGGTTTGTCTCCTAGTCAGTACAAATGAACAACATAGGGTTCCTCTTGTCTATCATTAGCTCACATGGCTGGCCATAGTCGCTGGACAGCGTATGTAAAATGAAATCCGAGCTTCAAGCATACCACGGACCACAGCGCAAAAAGACAAAAGCTGTTTCAAGCCATGCTTTCCTTTCTCTATCTTTAAAAAACAATAGAACTGTAGCTAGGAAATATTCTTTTTCAGTCAATAAGAAGACTTTTAATCTTCGAACTGTAGTACGGTCGGTACCAGCCACTGATAAAGATAACAGAAACTAAAGGCAGCAATGGTTCTCAGAAGCAAAATATCATCATATAAATAAAAATATGTCCACCGCTGGTTTCTTTTAACCACTGCTCCGGCTGATACTTCTCACGTGATGGTTCTAACAACAACGCCAAGATATTTTTAATACCAACAACGCAAGTAAGATGTATCCTACCATCATAATTCCTTGGATAGTACCGAAATGGCTCATCTATCAACTCCTCTTCTCCCTATTCCCAATCAAATACTCGTTCTCATATTCAGCAACTTTCGTCTTCACTGCCAAGATGCCTACAATGAGCATTGGGGCCAGAAGCCACTTCAACTCCTCACATCTCAACAAAAGAAACAATCAGCTGGAGCCAAGTCGTTGTACTCAGTCGATAAACAGACTCTTCGCTCGCTGTCCTTGACTTGCGGGCAGTTCAGGGACGGGGCGCAGTCTGTGCTGTGTTATGAATTCATTTTGGGCCATGGTGATTCATGGAAATCAGACGTATATCGCTGGGAGGATCGCCTTGCGCCGGATATTCGTACTTTGGCTCGTCGGCCTCATCTCGCCCGCCATGTCAAGGCTGTATACATATATCAGCCACCGCATCTTTGCTACATCTGAGGACAAAGAGGAGTCTCGCCGAAACATCCTCCTAGAGATGGCCAACGCTCTCGGTGTGGATCTTCCAGGATCTTGAAAGGAATGCATGGAGGATGTGGACTTGAGATTTTCCCGGATTCACGCCAAGCTCATAACAATGCTTCTAGCTCAAACGCCAAATACTGAGATTATCGGCACCCAAAGCAGCCGTGGTGGGCCAACGTGCGGTATCGCCGAATCTTGAATGTCAGCGCTTAGTGTCACCCATTTGCAAGTCAAGAGGCTCGATCTGGGCATGCTAGCTCACCCGATAATCAAGATCTCTGATAATCTTGGAACCTTGAAGTTTCATGAATACATAGAGCACTTGGCGATATAGATAGACATGGAAATGCCTCGTTTGGAGACTCTGACAATTACGGACGGCTTTCTAACAGCTGTGCTGCTATCAAAAGTCTTGGATGGCTGTGCCAGGTGTCTAGCTGCTTTCGAATATGAAGCCGGAGCAGGAAGGCTGCAGGTGAACTGACCTAATTTCAGTGAGTCGCGCAAATGCTAGGTAAATCGACCGCATCCCTTGTCAGGCAGGGGGCGGGATACTCGGCCTCTTCCGCGCTGAAACAAGCACCTCGTTGTCGGACCGACAAGACGGCACATAACTCAGAAGCCCTGATTTCAAAGAATTACTATACAAGATTTAAAAAGGTTGAGCAAGTGCATCAGTAGAATTTGTTGTTTCCGAGCTAGCTAGTGTGTTCTTTGAGTCTGTTCCATTTCAATCATTAGAACTTTTAGAGTCCCTTGTTTAGTACCTCGAATACAAAATGACCTGCGATATCCACAAGGTCGTCTTATCTGTCACTTTGGCTGGAAGTGTTGTGTCATTCTTTGCAACTACCAGTGTGCTTATTTCATTTGCTATCTATCGCCAACATATTCATACCTTTCGGCATATGCTTATTCTCGAGCTGATGCTTTTCGGTATGTGATATCCTCCTTATTGTCTTTCTCGGCTGATAGCTGTTGACGGAGTTTGCAAACAATTTGAAAAGCTCGGCATCTGGCATCTGGCATCTTGAGAACGGCGATCTCAGTATCGGGAGATTCTGTACTGTCAATGGCTTCATAGGCCAGTTCTCAGCTCAGGGAGTTGATCCTTCAATACTGGCCGTCGCTGTCGTTACTCTTTTTACTGTAACGCAGCGTATCTATATGCCTGTGGTGTCTACGACAAAGAGAGTATGCATTTGCCTTTCTATCTGCATCCTTCCTCTCGTTATAAGCATCATACCAACATTTATGGGTGAGACGCAACCAGTGGGTGGCAATTGGTGCTGGATAGCAACGAGTCGCCACTACCTACGATATACCATGACGCACGGCTGGCGTATCTTTGTCATTTTCAGTACAGTCACTATCTACATTTATATCTGGGCCCATCTAAGCACAATATATGGTTCTAACGGTGATGAGACCGGTCAGCTACGACGGGATGCCCCAGCCTGCCGTAAAGTTACCTGTCTTCCACATAGGAACCCGAGGAGAAACAGGGTTCAGGGCACAGATCACGAAGAATCTGAACTTGGTCTCTTTGAGCTTGTGGAGCCAAATACAACAGCGACCAAGCCTGCAATGTTTCCTGAAGAAAGCCAGCCGCCTCCTTAACCTAGGGAGAACAGATTTAAGGGGATAAATCTGGAATTCGGAGAAAGAACACAGGCTGGTCCCAGTGAGGCCCAGGGAGCGTTCATGCGTCATCGACCGATAGCATCAAAATCTGGAGCAGATTTGCCCACGCTAGAAGTTACTGGCAACCTCTTTGCTGAAGTATATACGCCAAGGCAATCACAATACAGCCAAATCAGTGCCCTGCAAACCACTGCAAGTGAAGTCCACATGCGTCCAAGCAGCGACCCAAATTGAACTCGAGATCAATAGAATGCTCTTACTTAATGCATACCCGTTCATGTATGTTCTTCTCTGGGCACCAGGTCTGATCAATCGACTTATGGAAGCTTCTGGAAACCCCAACTCCAAAACAATCAACGTTGCCCTCCAAGCTCCAACACAGTTTATCGGACTTGCGAATGCCTTGACCTATGGATTCAATCATTATCTTATTAGAGACAGGCTGAATGATCTATATTTCAGACCAGTGATTGCAAGGATAAAGGGTCACACTGGACTTGACTAAGTTTTCAACAACGCAACTGTCAATAGCATGCAAGACCTATGGCAACACTGAGAATAGCCACATACTAAAATGTGCCTGGGGGTTCCATCGTCTTCACTGTTAATAATATCCTTATACACTTCTTAAAATGTTGTATACAGTGCCTCATAAGCCTCGTGTTCTATGATGGTTTTATCGCCAGTCAGGATATGGTCGTTGAGCTTACTATAGCCCGCAGCTATGTCCTTGGTCCCCGTCTCACTTTGCCTCAAACCGCGCCTGAGACTGACAAAACATCACTTAAATCGTGACTAAGGCAAGGCTAAGCTGTCATACGTAAAGTAGTAGTATTCCTATTATTATAGGATGTTTTAACTGCATGACATTCAGAAGTTTAACCCATGCATTACTCATAGCCAGCACGGGCTACCATTCCTCCAGTCAATCATGATGGGGTATCGATGGTGCGATTAGGAACGCGAAAAGACTTTGTGTTGTCCAGGACGATCTGAGGCGTCGAGACTGTGATCCCTTAGGCGGGAACAGTCATGCCCTCGTTGGCCTTGTAGCCCTCGGCAGGAGCAGATGTATGAGCCTCACGGTACTCGGCCTCCTTGTCCTGCTGGATGAGATCGCAGCAACCACAGCAGCATGCGGTGGCGAGGTCGACGAGGCAGCTGCCCTGGAGGTTGTACTTCTCACGGAGGTTGGCGCGCTGGAGAGCGAGAGGGATCCAGTGAAGACCGAAGCAGGTGGAACCCCAGAAGAGGAGGCACTGTTGACAGACCATGTTAAAGACGGTGAGATAGCGGGGTATAAGGAACATACAGAGGTGTTGATGGGCTCGTAACCTTGAAGGTCACCGTTCTTTCGGAGACGGTGATGGGTCTTGCCAAAGGTTACGCAAGGAACGCAGCAGGTGATAGCGCAGAGGCTGACGGGGCTAAAGCAGCCGAAGAAGCTGTTCTGCCAAGGCTGGGAAGACTCGGGAGACCTGGAGTTGACATGCTCGCTGGGACGGGCGAGGACGTCGTTGAAGCGGTCCTTCCAATCGTTCAGGTCGTTATGGTCAATGGGACCATTGTTATGGGCATTCTGAGCTGGAGTAGACATCTTGGTGGTAGGAAAGTTGAGATGAAAGAGTGACGAGAAAATTTGTGGTATGTAGAAGGTGGGAAACGGCGAGGGAGTGATGAACAAGACCATGTGAGCCAGAACGCGGATCCCTCCCATACTTATCACTTCCACTCCATACCCCCCCAGCTCCCCCACCATCACTTTTTCTTCCTCACGACGGCCCAAAAGTGGCTGCATTCCTGAAAATGCCTGATAATGTTGGCGTGCATCAAGGCGTTCTGATCGCCATTCTGGCAGATTACAGCTTTGACACGGGGCGTACGACAGCCAATCACAACCAGCGGTGAAAGCAATCATGCGGAGAGGTTGTTCAGCCCTGTGGTAAGCTGGAAACATTTGATTCGGCAGTTGGACTAGTAGGGGCGCCACCAATTTGGGTCTGAAATTGGGCGTTGGGAGCTAATGCATGGTGCTGCAAGCCTTGGAGCTCAGGGCGCTGGTTGTTCTGTGACGGAGAGATAAGGAGCTCCTTTTCATTACGGAGAGGTAACCCATTGACTTGCTTCTTCTTTATCCGTACATAGCGGTGTTATCGTCAGAGCGATGGTCCTTCTGGATGCCTGTACAGAGTAGGTACAGAGTACATGCTCCCCAAGCTCTGGGCGCAAACGAATGCCAGTTCATTCCAGACATCGGATCACGGTTCTTCGGCACTTGACCTTAACGCAAAGCCGACCGGTCGTAAAACGAAAAGAATCAAATGAACTTTGGCCCACTCACCTGACACGCAGTACAGAACGAGCGCGCTCTTGTTCAGCTGCGGCTGAGAGTCGGCAATTGCCTAATGCGGTCTGAGCACTGTAGCTCAATTGCTGCGAATGGCTTGGACTCAAAAGGTAAGGCCAAGTGACTCATCGCTGTCAAGTGCTCGGCGGTAAAAGCTTTTCTTCTTTTGTGCCTGGTTCGCTTATTGATTCTGTTGATGGATAAGTCGGAGACCGTTGATGATTACGAGGTTTCGTTGGAGAGTTTCATGGAGACGGGATGCCTGACGAGGACGGGGCGGCCTATCATTCTGGAAGCCGATAAGATTTTGAAAGATAACGGGTTCGGCTTCCTATCGTACATCATTCTATTCATATCGCTTCGTTTCTGGAACAGATTCATGAACGAGGGAGATATCCTTCCTGAGAATTTCCAGCTCACTTAATTCAAAGATTAACAATTGCAGGCAGCATGGTTACCTACTGCATAGACATGTTCACCTTGAAGAGGGCATGAAATGTTAAAATCTGACTCTATATAGTCTATTCTTCAAGCGCGTACCTGTGCATCTTATCTACATGAAAGCCCCTCCAGTCATCTAAGGTATGTTGATACCTCCATTCAACGGGAAATAACCTGTCCGGTAATAAGGCTTGAGGCAGGGCTAGCGATAAAAGAGATGACATCCGCAATCTCCTTAGGCTCGCCCTCCCTAGCAATAGACTGACTGGTGGGATCTCAAGATAGCACCAATAGGGTTGCCCTCCATGCTCATGCCAGCGGCAACAGGCCCGGGCGAAACCACATTGATACTGATTCCCTTGCTAGCAAGCTCACCCGCCATAGCAGTGGACATGAAATGCAAGGCAGCCTTGGACGAGCCATACACCGTCAGTGGGGTGACACCCAGTTTTCCAGTGATGCTACCAATGTTGATGATGCGTCCTCCACTGGGTACGTGAGGGAGTGCTGCCTGAATGAGGAGGAAAGGTCCCCAAACGTTGGCGTGGATCATCTTATCCCAAGACTCAGTCTCGATGCCTGCAATATCGGGGTGTCCAAATGCGATGCCTGCGTTGTTGATGACGGTATCGATGGTCTTGGTGCTGAGACCGTCCAGGGCTGCACGAACGAGATCGGTGCCGAAAGTCTCGGATGATGCACCTGCTTTGGCGGCGATGGCCTGGACACCGAGTTCCTTAATCTGAGCAGCGACCTTCTCAGCGGGTTCAGCGCCGGCTACATAGTGAACAACGATCTAGTAACAGTCAGTAAGTCGAGTTGAGAGTCAAGATAGAGCAGGTACTCGCGTTGGCTCCATGCTTGGCGAGGGTCAAAGCAGTGGCGGCACCTATACCGTTGAGCTTTGAGGAGCCAGTGACGATGGCAGTCTTGCCGGCGAGGTACTTTTCAGAGCTCATGGTGAAGATTCTGAGTTTTTGTAAAGTGATTGAAGTAGTAGACTATTGTAGAGGTGATAAAGTTGTTGGATTGAATTGCGATGATGACAAGGACTCTTGTCCTGGCAATCGATCGCTTCTTATAATAGTGAACAAATTCCTATTTCGCCCAACACTGCAACGATATGCTTCTTCCGTCAACTATCAAGCATTCGAATCCAATTCTGTGACCGAACTACACTAATCGGTGCAATTATACGTCATGTCCGTACAAACCCAACACACATTCACGATCTCAAAATCCTCCCGCACTAAATAAAATCCGTAATCTATCCGACCATCTACATCACCCACCATTCCCAAAAGGGGTTTTGCTCAGCCTGCTAGGGCTGAAGACATTGGTCGACGGAGGAATTGAATAACGCGACCGAGTTGCCCGTCCACTCAGAGTCTGAAAAAACCCCTGACCCGAAGGGGATCCATCAGCTGTCACTAACGTAACGCACTCTCTACGATGCCGAGTGCCGAGTGCCGAGTTACAAAGCGACGTGCGCCAGTGGCTCAGAAATTGCTACGAAGCTGCGATAAGGGATTGGTGAGATTGAGATTGGGGGGCTTTGGATGACTGAGCTTTTTTACCTTTGGGGGAAACTGTTTTGTTGGCGTGGTGTTTAATTGCGTCAGTGGTGATATTGTGCTTGGAATGTGTGCTGGTGCATTCGTAAATGCGGCGTGGGTGGATTGGCTGAACAATGTTAACGTTGCTGGTATCAACGTGAGACATTGGATCATGATTCGAGGAAGCAACGCTCTGCTTACATCCCTCTAACTATATGATAAGATTATCAACTGCCACTTCTTGTGTTTTCAAACATTTCATATACAACTTAGACAGATTACACCGTCTCTTTTCGAACCAACTCTATCAACAACTCTTCCAGTAACTACTTAACTCATAACAATATCAGAATGCCTTCAGTAGTTGTCTTTGGTGCCTCTGGCTTCGTAGGTGGTATGTCAATTATTCTCAAGCCTAGTCGCCTGCCATCTTATCAACTCCATATGCTCAGCTCCTTACACAAAAGCCCTCAAGCAAGCCCATCCAGACTGGTCCATCACAGCCTACGTCCGCAGCCCTCCACCCGAGTCCCAACTCAACGCAGACCGTGTCATAGTCGGTGACTTCTCCGACGATGAAAAAGTCAAGGCCGCCAGCGCAGAGCACGACATCGCCGTCAACGCAGGAAACTCCTCTACAGCTGATCCAATCGCTGCTATCATCGCTGGTCAAAAGTCCCGCCGTACCAAGGGTAGGGTGATCCACATCAGCGGTGGGGGAAACTTCATCGACTTTGGAACTTCGGGAAACTTCAAGCCTGAGAGCAAGGTTTGGAATGATGCGAATGAGGATGAGATCAAGGCTGTCCATAAGGAGATGTTTAATGGACAGTCTGATACTCTTGTTCTCGAGGCCGGGAATGGGGACGATGACATTGACACTTGCATTGTTTGCCCGTCTGTTGTGTATGGAGGCGCGAGTACTTCGTCGCCTATGTTGGGCGTGGGATGTAAGCTCATTACCGGAAACGCCAAGCCTCTGGGCTACGTCCCCTACGTCGGCGAAGGAACAGCCGTCTTGAGCACAGTACGTACTACTCTTGTATATATTTTACCTATACTAATTCCTCCAGTGCCACATTCTAGACCTCGTCGACTTCCTCGTCAAGATCTCCGACGTTGCAGCCCAAGGCCCCTCCGAGGGTTCTCCATACAGCCGTTTCTATATGCTGGAAACCAGCCGGGTTGCATGGAAGGATCTGGCTACTGAGCTTGCCAGGACGATCGATGCATGCGCGAGCTATCTTCTCGAGCCCTGCGCCCAAGACTGTTGGGTTTGAACAGGCTGGTGAGGGAGAAGTCAAGTATCTTGTTGGCTCAAACATGCTCATGAAGGGCGACCGTGCTGCTGCGATGGGTTTCGAGGCGAAGCGTCCCAGCATCCTGACGCAAATCCATGAGGATCTAAAGGAATTGGCTATCTAAGCTGCCTGGTCCACATCGGCTACTCGCAGCTATGGCTGTCGCGTCGCGATGGCGTTTCCTTGTCTTGAATAGATCGCTTTTTGCATCACTAGACTGGATTTTGGTATAAATAATTCTTCATGATATTGTCATTATGTCGTGATATATAACCCCAAACCAAAACACCATTCTAGCCTGTATTCCGATGTCTATACCGTGCCCGCAGTATTCTAATCGCAATATCAAGACTCCAAGTCTAAGCCTCTAACCAGAGTTCTTGAATAACAGTTTTCATAGTCTACCATATGCATTAGGGAAAATGACTCACGGACTGCTCATGAAAGGTGAGTCATACCTGTTCGCTTTGTGCGTTGTTGTATTGACTGAATTTTCTGTCGAATGTCCGTGATTGTGGCTTCAATTGTGTTCGGACGCATCCACCTACTGCAGTGGCACTGCCAACTGTTATGAGAAGAGGGACGATCCTGGTGCTGTTGGAATGGGAAGACTTGGTGGGTTTTGTTGGGGCTTACTTGTGACCGGTGGGCATGGCTCTGAGAACTGGTTGCATTTCGGTAATGTGAAGATGAATGCCTTGGTAGCGACGGTTGAAGTTACAGTGAACTTTAGTAATTAATGAGCTTGAGAGTGATGATATCCAGATCGAGAACGATTGCTCGCTCGTTATATACCATATCATCTCACCCCAGAATGCCCCCGTATCTCGCATTATCGACAACCGTCAATCGCGTGGTGAGAGCGGCGTTTCGACGCCGTCTGGTGGTCCGATGATTCCTCGTCTGGAACCCCTAGTCGGGTGCTTCCGGGGCGTCAATCAAGCGGTGCAATCGGGCCATGAGGAGATCTGAGTTGGAATACAGTGGGCGAACATGAGATGCGCCTGCAATAATGAAACAAGGGCTATTATTAAATATACGCAATCAATTTTCTCAGTCCCAGATTCTGCGATATCATACGCGTTTTTACGTGTTTCTTTCGGCACCGGGAATTATCGGTCAGGCCATTATATGCGTCAAGAGCCTCAAAGATGAAACAGGTTGCCTGGACAGCACACACTGTTACTGGTACAGATGATCACCTTTTCTAATCTTGTTCATCTGCGGTGAGGCTCAAAAGAATGGCATGTGGATCATAGATCATCCATTCCAGCGGAGTTCGCCATGGATTAGAAATTTTCAGGTACCACAAACCATCTGATGCTTGGCCGCGGCGAATCCCGATTCCACCCATTCCATCGCCAGGGGATGATAAAACCTGAACCGCGGTATCCGATCCCAGATCGCTCATCAGGCAATCTCGAAGAGATTCACCGGCTTTTCTCAATGTTCACCTTAGCTTGATAGGGCCCGATTGTATCTCGAAGCTTCAATTGCTCATTCTTTTGAATCGTTGACGAGGAATGTTTCAATGCCTTGATTCTCGGTTCAGCGTGTTTCTGGTTATGGGAAATGGTCTGTGTATCTGACCATTTGCTCGGTGCTCTCGGGTCAAGAATTGGAGGTTACAGCCACGGAAAAGTCCACTCATTTGGGAAATTCCATGATTTCTGGACAGCTTCATTTTACTTCATTTTAAGGCTTATCAGTGATAGAATAGAAAATTGAATTGCTGTTGGGCTAGGCTGCTTGCTCGGGCTCCAGCCACACTACCACGCAAGCGCGTGACGTCATGCCAAGTTCTCAACTTGACGATATCAACCCTTGACTAAACCCCTCCCTATCATGAAAGAATCTTCAATACCAGTCCTATTCTGTATCTCCCCTCACTCCAATATATTGAGCGATCATCATGGCGTGGAAAGACCATGTCAAGCGTCTCAAGAATGAGTTTGAGAGTCTAGTCAGCGAACCTCAAGCTCAGAATCAACAACAACAACAACAACAACAACAACAACAACAACATCCCCCACCGCCTGGGCCTCCTCCACCTCAGCAGCCCATCGGTGGCCAGCAGCCAGGCCACGTCTACTGGCAGCCTCAATTCCGGCCTGATGTCCCCGTCACACAAGAGTGGGATGCAAAGATCGGAAACGGCCCGGATGGCTGGGGTAACCAGGAATTACAGCACTACACCGCCGATCCACAAACTGCCTTTCAGTATGTCAAAGTCTAACTATATCGAGAAGCTACGTTCTTATCTAACTAAGCAGCACTCCTGATGGAAAACTTGTACTGAGAGCTGTTGCGAATAATTCTTCTGGGGACCATGAGAAGCGATATACTTCTGCTCGCTTGGTGAGTCGGCAGACCCTCTCGCGCGATCAGGGCGTCCTCACCGCCTGGATCACTTCACCCTGCGCGACGGGTATCTGGCCTGCATTCTGGCTTCTTCCCCAGGAGCCTTTTTCGTGGCCTACAGATGGTGAGGTGGACATTGCGGAGACGTGGAATGGAGATCTTGAGAATCACTCTTGTCTGCACTGGGGTCACCACCATGAACCTCACAAACATCGTGTTCTCGGCACTAAAATCCCCGACATGCAGCATCGCCCCGTCAGGTACGACTTTGCATGGCTCCAGTCGGGTGGACAGCCTGGTCAGGGTAGAATGATCTGGTATATCGATGGTAGACCTGTTATGAAGGGAGATATACCCGAAGGTACACGACCAATGAGGGAGATGACTATTCTTCTCAACGTTGCTATGGGAGGTAATGTCTGCGGCGGTAAGACCCCTGCAGATGGATACTACGATATGGTCGTGCATAGTCTGTATATGGGAAGCGAGCCGGAACACGGTGGCTGGCATCGATTCGAGAATGATTGGGCTGCGTCGCCGATGGGAAATACCTACTGAGTCTGGAAAATAAGACCAAGGATTACAACATTCGATCTTGCCTGAGATTTTATGGACAGCTAGCCTCCTTTGAATATTTCTGAGGTCAATCAGCAGATGTCAGATGTTGATGTACTCAGACTATGCCAGATTCCATCAGAACATAACTCAAATGCAGATCTCGGATGATCTTTGGGTGATAGAGATTGTCGGAATTCGGCAACTTCTAAAAATACATGCCGATAGGCGATAAGCTTCGATAAGCTGATAGACTTCGATAACGCTCAGATAAGATAAGGCGCCTCTTATCATGGGAGCGACAGGTCCTACAGAACAGCATTGCGGCCACATAAATCTATCTTTGATTCGTGTTTCTTAATACTGGACCAGTGTCTCTCTGATTAAAGCTTAAATTTTCTCAACTATGGATCTTGTCTTGCTAAGATTTCTAGTTTTCAAATATTGTCCTTAGGAAGCAAATCGAGGTTTACCAAGTCATCAAGAGGTAGCCTTACATAGTTAGTGGTGCTCGAAACTCTCCAAATGGGCAATGCCACCGTTGACTTCTAACAGAGGCTCACTGGCTTTCGTTATGTGTTTATGCTACTATTTCGTTTACAGTAAAGCATTGCCAGAGATTACCCTACACTCGAGCTAGCGGAGTCGATGAGTAATCACTATAGAAATTATCCCGCACGATAAGGTGGTATCAGAACCCCAGACTGGTTTGGGGTCAACCCGGACTCAAGGAGAACTTGATCCACTCTACCACTTCACGATTTGGAGCTCCATTGCTCGAGAACAAGATTGATGGACGATGAATGCCATACAAGAGACATGTCTGTGTCGTCTTGACTAGAATTGGTATAGTGTAACTGAATTACAGTGACGACGTTCTTGACCTCCGACTTCGCATCGCGTGATCACTATCTCTATCATCGGTTAACCTCCGATTCACCTCCATCATGTTTTTTACACCATAATCCCGTTTGGAAACCACAGCCGACACTCCAAATCCCCAGACCAACCATCGGATAGATAAGACCCTCGCCACCAACCGCGTTCCAGATTTCGGCGCCCAGACCAGTGGGGGAAATAAGTCAACACCTATCTAACCTATCTCCGCGAACCAAGACCCCAAATCTACGGAGAGATTGGATTGGAGAAACGCGTTTAAACTGCTTTTGGAAGGAAAATGCGACAGGCTAAACCGTAGCCTCGGGTCCGGGGCTTGATAAACCATGGCTTAAGATCTCGCCCTTCGCCTGCTGGCTATTCGTCTCCCATCTTCTTTTCCTGCTCTGAGATTGTTGGAGAATTGTTGCCAACATGAGTCGAGGTACTTCAAAGGCGCGCTTTACCGCCAAGAGAGATGACGAGATCCACGATGCAGCCAAATCAATCACCAACAATGAAGTACCCATCAACGCCTCCGGCCACGTCCAAGAACTACCCCAGAACTTCAACCTTCTCTCCCTAGCAGGCGTAGGCCTCGTCGTCGGCAACGTCTGGCCCGCAATCGGCGGCTCCATCCTCGTCGCCATCTTCAACGGCGGTCCACCGGGCGTCCTCTACGAATTCATCGTGGTGTCCATGTTCTACTGGACAGTCGCTGCGAGCGTTGCAGAGCTAGCCAGTGCGATCCCTTCATCTGCTGGTGTGTATCACTGGGCTTCAGTCACGCCTGGGCCGAAGTGGGGGAGGGTTATTGGATTCTTCGCGGGATGGTGGAATTATCTTGCTTGGTGTCTTGGGTGTGCTAGCATGTCGAGCATCCTTGCGAATACGCTTGTTCAGATGTATGCTTTGAACCATCCGGGCTTCGTGGCTGAGTCGTGGCATGTGTTTATCACGTATATCATCTCGACGTGGTTGTCGTGCGCGGTTGTTTGTCTTTGGAACAGTGCTATGCCGGGGTTGAACAAGTTTGGAGTCTTCATCATCTTGGCCGGTTTTATCATCACGGTCATCACTGTTGCTGTCATGCCTGGAAGAGGAGGCCGTCCGCCGCATGCTAGTTCGGCGTTTGTCTGGAGAGATTGGACTGCCGATATTGGATATCCAGATGGTTTTGTCTTTGTTGCTGGCATGCTCAACGGAGCATACAGTGTTGGATCGGTCCATGCGACAACTCAACTGGCGGAGGAAATCCCTAACCCCAGTCGAAATGTCCCCATCGCCATCTTGTTCCAGGTCGCGACTGGTTTTGTCACTGGTCTTTGCTACCTCATCGCCATTATGTACGCCATCAGCGACTACGGCGCTCTCTTCGAATCGGCATATCCCATCGCCGAGATCTATCGCCAAGCTACCGGCTCCGCCGCGGGTGCTACCGGGTTGCTATCACTGGTTATGATCTGCATTGCCTTGACTGTCGTTGGGCTGTGCATCACCTGCGGGCGAACCCTCTGGGCTCTCGCTCGTGATGGCGCGACTCCTTTCCCTGGAGTGCTAGGCCATGTCCAAGAGTCTCTCGACATGCCTCTCTGGTCTACCGTCGTCACAGCTGTTCTGGTTTCAGTCCTGGGCGCCATTTATGTCGGCAGCACAACAGCCTTCAATGCATTCGTCGGAACCTTTATTCTGCTCTGCAGCTGTTCATTCTTGGCATGCATCCTGCCCAATCTCCTCAGTGGACGAAAGAACATCGCTTATGGACCCTTCAGGATGCATGGCATCTGGGGATTTATTGTCAACGGCATTGCATGTGCCTATCTCCTTATCTGGAGTGTTATCTACTGCTTCCCTTATGCTCTGCCTACAAGTGCGGCGAGCATGAACTATACTTGCGTTATTTGGGGCGGGTTGACTTTCTTGGTTAGTCTTTGGTGGTTCGGAAGCGCAAGCAAAGGATACCAGGGCCCTACAACGACTGGAAGGGTTGTCCCAGGGACGGTTATCGATGCAGCCTGATCTGTTGTTGATATGCAGTAGCTAGGCCTAATCGTACGTTTGCATCTTGTCTCACTTGTACAAAGTCCAATGAACATGTCCTTTATTTTTAAAATTAATCCTCTTTCACCTCTCACTGCCTATACTATCCTGGAGCCTTAAAATAACTGTGTGGCCTCTTTTGGGTCGCATGATCAAGCTGTTATGCTCGTTGTCCAGCCTACCTTGTGCAGATCTCGCGCAAGCCGTGAAGAGACTATCGAACTTACTATGCTGCATTTAAATAGCCCATCTGAGTCATCCAGTAATAGGACGAAAAGCCGCCAGGTTACAAGCCGGGTGGCCTCAGAGGCAAAGCCACGGTAGTACGTATACCTATCAAGCCATTCGCAGATAACTGCAAGAGATCCTGTGGGCAGCCATATCATATGCGACGCATGAAAATGACAGGCATTGAGGATCGAGGCCTTTGCTTCCGCGGCGCTTAGCAAGGACGGGCGACTGGGATCTTCAGCTGGTGACTTGCCCCGATCTTCTCACGGATTGCACGCCCTAACATTTAATCTATACAATGTGTTTTGAACTCGTGCGACTTTAGGTTTCGAGATTCGAGCGCTTTACCTGTGTTTAAGCATGAATAATCAAGTATTCGGGGTTCCACTACGCGACCTTACAAGATACAGGCCTCTTTGAGGTGATACGTGATGCCACGAGTGAATGCCTGACGACTTCAATTGCGGCGCGGTACATGTGACTGAAACAGAAAGAATCGCTTGATCCGAGGGGAGAATGAAGATTGAGACTGTGTGAGATTTATTTCGCGCATTGGATCGAAGAACTGCCGAGTAAAGCAGACGTTCGTACGCAAATGTGTGTATCACGGAAACTCCACGACGCGCTTTGAGCTAAATTAGTTGACGATCTAACCCTAAAAGCCGGTGGTTGGGCATGCAGTCAGTCAAATCTGATACGACGTCTTTGCGGGGTTTGTCACAGACAGAAACACCGAGATTGATAGGAAAACTTGGCAAGAGATCAGCGCACAAGGGTGCGCGAATAGCCTCATTTTGCCTTGCCTCGCCATCTATGAGGCCTTTTACGACTACGCGCCAGCCACAGTGACGAATACTGCAAGATGAGTCAGAAAGCCTCAATCACTAGCCTTTAAACCTATTTCTACTCTGTACATTTCTCGATAGCTTCAAAATCGCATCGCATCCAAACAATCGCTCTGCCTCAATTCACCAGCCGCCTTCGAGAAAAATGACAAAAATCCGTCAGCGAATCGGAAACCCCCACATAAGCGTTGCGGCCCGACCGTACTCTGTAAATCACGCCTAAAACGAGAAGACAAACAAAGACCTGGCCTCAAGAAAAAGCGCTGCAGGGGTGGGTGCACCCTTGTCCATTTTGTTGCCCAAGACGCTGATCTTTGACTGGATGCCCTGACTTTAACGATTGGGCACGCTGAAATGTTTTGAGCTGCGGAAATTCGGCGGAGGGTAGTACAGAAGGAATATGCCCTGTGCACAGCAAACAAATCGTGTACACGTAACTGTACGCTATGGAGTCTTGCAGGGCCGGAGTACGGAGACTGTAGGACTAGAGGACAAAGACGACGCTTTGATCTGTTCCCCCCCCTGGCACTTGCAGAGGCTAAATCCACTGCCCGTCAGGACCGGGGATCTTCCCCTTCAACCACGCCTATCCACATGGCCAAGTTGCCACTGTATGTTGGATACTCTATCACCCCGCTGACTCTGGGTTGAGACCGATCAAAGGCCCATGAGAATGTCGGGTCACTTGTCAAGACGACAGGGGCCTCGTTCGCCCTTCCCGCTCTCCCGTCCAGCTCTCCCGTCCACAGCAGTTGAAGCTAGCGATGCCTCGTTGGCACCTTTGGGGGGACGTGCCGTGCCCGATGGGGTTGGGCTCCTCGGGCTCTCAGACCCGGACGGCACTAGGATCCCTGCCCTGGCCTGTCCTGTCACCCGTAAGATCAGGGCGATTTGAACAAGGCTGGATGGCCAGACACTCTCTTCTTTTTGAGGTGCTCTTTTTCTCTCCTCTTTTCTTCCAAGTAGAGATTGCACAGCATCTAATACAGCGAGGTTTATTCTTGTTTGTTTTGTACCCATCTTCTTGACCATTTATCTAGTGTACCCGACCCCTCCAACTCACCGCCGCCCGCCGATCATATCACCCACTTCGAACCGTTACTTTTCCCTCGGGACCCACGAAAGTACACACGAAACAAACTCGCAATAAACATAATATTCTTCTTGTTTTATTTCGTTATCACAGCATAGTAGTCCTACAATATGAGAAAGTCACAGATCAGGACGAAACAAGCCCAGCCAGCGCGTCGGCCTTTCGATCCATTGTCGCATTATGAGCAACAACGACAGCAAGAGACTGCCATGGCCCTCACGATCCGGGGTAACCCACCCAGAAACAACTCCGATTCATGGGATGAGAGTATAATGAACTCAGAATCCAGCTCTGCCATGACCAGAAACAGATCTATCTCACGACCACCAACACGTCGACCAGACTCTGATGGACTCTCAACAGTGTCTGAAGCCACTACTGCCTCTGACGCCTCGACTGTATCCACCAAGGCTGTCTCATCTACATCCCCATCACCACCTCTACGGGCCCAACGACAGGATTCAGGGAGAGGCTTCATGTTCCAACCGCCTCAACTTCGCTTCCGAAGCACCCAAGACACACGATCACCAGAGCCTTCAGCCAGAATGTCATACATGTCGGATGACAACTACGACTCAGCTTCAGAGGTTGGTTGGGGCACTTCATCCAATGCCTCTGTCTCAACAAGAGCTACTACTGTCATGAGCGACAGTGAAGATGACTGTGCCAAGACCCCTACACGGTCTCGCTCCATTGTGCGTAACACAAGTATGAGCACATCTCAGCAATCTCGGTCTGCAGAGAAGAGGGTTGAGTTTGAGACAGATCGACAGCTTGAGCGTCGGACAGAGCGTGGGGTTGAGAGAACATCTGGTCGACAGGTTGAACGTCAACAAGAGCGGACTAAGGAACGATCACGAAGTCGTGGTCGGACCTTTCACATCCACATTGAGCCTAAGGCACAGGAGCCTGCGAGCAACACCAACAATCAGCAGCAACAGCTACAACAGCAACCGCAGCAACAACAGCAACCGCAGCAACAACAACAGCAGCAACCACAGCAACTGCAATTGCAGCAGACTCAGCAGCAACAGCAACAACATCAACAGACTGCCGTCAACCCACAGAATGCTATGGTTTCATCGTCGGTCACCCAGACCACAACATCACAGACCTACACGCATCAACCCATGTTGGCCCAACAGCCCATCGTCAGCCATCAGCCTGCTGTTGCTCCTCAGCCCATGATTGCCCAGCCTGTCATGCAGCAGCCCTTGATGTTCCCCGCTCAGCCTATCAGCCCTCCTGTCATGCAACCAGTCATGCAGCAAGCCTTCCAACAGCCCATGGTCCAGCAACAACCCGTTGTACAACAGCAACAGTCTCAGCCTGCTCCACCGGTGCAACGCATCCCTGAAGAGCGTCAGCTTCCCGAGCCTGCGCGTCCTCCTTCTCGACAACGGGCTCGCTCACGTGTTGATGTCGAGCGGACTATGAACAATGAGCTCGAGAACCTTCGAGGCGAGCTCAAGTCTCTCAAAGCCAAGCAGAAAGAGACTCTCAAGGATCTTGATGACGCTCGGTACAGACTCTCCCACATGCAGTCCGACAAGGATGAGCTTCGAGAGGAGAGGAACAAGGCTCAAGCTACCAGGGATAGACTCGTCACTGAGTTTGAGGAGCAGAGTCGACTGCTTGAGAGGACAAGGACTCGCCTTGATGAGCAGCGCCGCACCTTGGAGCGGTTCGAGAAGGACCGCGACATGTCAATTGACAAGGTCAAGAAGGATCGTGATCAAGTCCTTGACCGCTTCAAGCGTGAGCGTGACCAAGCCATGGAGGTCGTAGACAAGTTCAAGAGAGAACGCGACCAAGCTGTTGAGCAAGCCCAGCGAGATCTCGACTTGACCATCTCAAAGTCCAAGAAGGATCGCGACCAAGAGTTGCAGAGACTTCAGCGCGAGCGAGATGAAGTCATCCAGCGCATCCAGCGAGAACGTGACTCTGTTGTCGACAGACTCCAGAAGGACCGTGAAGTCGCTGCTGAGAAGGCCAAGAAGGATCTCGATGTCTCCATCGCCAAGTCCAAGAAGGAGCGCGATTCTGCTATCGCTAAACTCCAGAAGGAGCGTGACCATGCTCTAGAGCAGGTCAAGAGGGAGAGGGACCAGGCTATCAACCAGGCTAAGAAGGAGCGTGATCTGATTGTCTCGAAGCTCACCAAGGAGCGAGATGAGCTCTTGCAGACTGAGCAGAACTTCAGCAACAGAGTCAAGGAGCTTGAGGACCATCTCGCCAAGCACCGAGAGCTCAAGGCTGCTCTTGAGAGGAACTATGAGGATCTCAAGAAGACCAGCCAAGAGTCTACTCAGTCTTACAGCAAGTTCGAAGCCAAGGCTATCAACTTGGAGAGAGAGCTCGAAGACATCAAGGCCATTCGCAAGTCTCAAGAGACAGCCTACCAGGCTCGCATTGCAACCATGGAGATCTCCCAAGAGTCCATGCAGTTCCGCGTCAGCAACATGGAAGAAGATCTTCTCGACAAGGCCAAGGAGCTGGGCGAGCTCACAGTGGAGCGTGACCGCTACAAGACAGACAGCGAGAACTCCAAGTCTCAAGTCGAGTCTTTGAACAAGGACAAGTCAGGCCTTGAGGAGGACAAGAGGAACATGCTTAAGCAAATCACTGATCTCACAAGCGACAAGTCAAGACTCCAGGAACAGCTAACGGGACTCGAGACCGACAAGAAGGCACTCGAAGCGCAGGTCACGACACTCCAGGCTACGATCGACGACTTGAGGAAGGAGAAGGACACCTGGACCAAGGACATTGAGAGTAAGGACGCCCGAATTGCTGGTCTTGATACCGAGAACGGAGAGCTTAAATCGCAGATCGAATCAATCACTAAGGAGAAGGAGGCGGTGGCGAAAGAGGTTGAGGAGGTTGAGACGAAGAGGAAGAAGCTGAAGAAGAAGTATGTGCAGTTGCATGGGGAGAACAAGACGATGAAGGAGCAGGTCAGGAGTCTGTTGAATGATCAGGATGATCAGACGTCGCAGGTGTTGAGGTTGGCGGTCGAGGTGAAGAGTCTGAGGTCGGAGAACTCGAGTCTCAGGTCGTTGTCAGATACTGCGAGCGTGGTGTCGAGTTCGCTGTCGACGATCTCGAGCTCTGTTAGCACGGTTGATGACACAGCTAGTGTTGTCTCTGATGTTACGGAGAAGCCAGACCCTGCGAGCGTGCCGCAGCCCACGTCTGTTGAGGATGTACCGGAGACTGAGGATGTGATCATTGTCGAGGAGGAGGTTGAGGAGGCTGCGACTGCACCCGCACCCGCACCCGCACCTGAGGCTGAGCCCGAGGCTGAGGCAAAGACTGAAGAGGCCGAAGCTCCTTTCGAAGCTCCGGTTGAAGCTGCAGCTGATGCTCCAGCTGAGCCAGAAGCCCCTACGGAGGAGAAGGTTGAGGCCGAGGCACCTGTTGAGGAGAAGGCCGAGGCTGATGTACCCGCTGAGGCTCTAGGTGAAGAGGCAGCACCTGAACCCGAGCCCGAGGCTGCCCCAGCACCTGAAGAGCCCGCTCCTCCCATTGTCGAGGAACTTCAAGACGAGAACACAGAGCTCAAGGAAAAGGTCGTCACCACCACAGCCGAACTGGAGGATATCAACGGCAAGCTCGCCGCCACCGCAGAAAACGCTGGTAAACTCCAACTCAGCGTTGACACCCTCACTACCGAGCGTGACGAAGTCACCAAGAAGCTCGCCACCGTCGAGGAAGAAGCAGCCGCCCTCAAAGAAAAAGCCGCTTCTGTCGATACCCTCACCACCGAACGTGATGACCTCAAAGGCAAGCTCACCGCCGCTGAAGAAAACGCCGCCAAGCTCCAAGAGAAAGTCTCCACTGTCGATGCCCTGACCGCCGAGCGTGATAAACTCATCAAGAAGCTTGAGAGTGCTGAGCGAGAAGCTGTTGTGCTGAAGCAACTCCGCACTGAGAACAAGAAGCTCATGAAGCAACTTGAAGAGGCAAAGAAGGCTCAGAAGGCTGCTAATGCGGAGGTCAACTCACTCCAGACTCGAGTTGCTGCTCTTGTTGCTCAGATTGACAACGGCGGCATGACGAGGAGCAAGAGTGGTGGAGGGAGGAAGCCCATCAAAGATCCGAAAAGGGCACAGGAGCTGGTCATTGTTCGAGATCCTCGGAATGGTGGTGGAATGTAAGTTTCCCCCCTGGTTCCTACTGATGACGCATTGATACTAACGATTACAGGAGCCATATTGTGCGACGACGAGACCTCAACTCCTCTGCGACGAGGTCTTCTTCTCAGTCCGATGGATCAGCTGATGCTTAGATGAATGGATGAGATGGATGTATGAACATGTTTAACCGAGTCACTCATTTGAAACATTTTCCTTTGTATAACTTTCTTTGAGTCTGGGATGTTTGAGTAGCGAAGATGGTTTATGTAGAGGTTATGCTAAGACGGACGATGCAATATCTGAATGAGGAACGGTGCATTACGATAGGATCATGGAAAGCTATATTTCTTTGTTTATGGATAATGGATGATGGGACGGATGAATACATATAAATTGGGATGGGTTTTTTGAATGCTTATTGATCGTGGATGTTTTCTTGTGTGTATAGCTACATATCTAAGGTTTCGAGTCACTACCGTGCTGTATAGCCACCGTCTACAGGGAGATTCACCCCAGTAACCCGTCGCGCCTCTTGACCAGCAAGTAAGATAGCGGCACCAACAAGATCTTGCGGCGATCCAGTTCCGTGGAGAGGATGCAGTGACCGGATGAGATCTTGGTCGTGAGTCTTGATGGTGTCGGCAAAGATGGCCGTCTCCGTAACTACACTATCTGTCAGCGTTGATCAAAGTTATGAGATCCTGAGAACTTGCAGCCTGGGCAGATTGCATTGCAACGGAAGCCATCTCTCGCGTAATCAAGAGCGATGGTACGCGTCAAGTTCGTCACGCCACCTTTCGAGGCAGCATACGCAGCTTCACGATTAGCGCTGCGAAGATTGTAGAGAGGGGGTTCTTACCGTTGGTAACTCCTCCCACGAGACCAAAGATTGACGACATGTTGATGATCCAACCTCTGTCGCCAGTCTCGGACTTGTCTTGCTTCAGCATCTGAGCAATGACGTGTTTGCTGACGAGAAAGATGGACTTGAGATTGACTGCGAGGGTCAGATCCCACCAGTCCTCTGGAGTTTCGTGTACCCGACGAGGCTCTTTGCCTGCTTCGACGGAAATGCCAGCGTTGTTGACCAGCCTGTAATGGATGAGAGTCTAATCTTAACCGGTGTTTAAGGGCCTTTTACTTACACGTCAATGCGACCGTACTGGATAACAGCTCTAGATACTAGTTGCTCCACAGCAGCGGTTTTGGTGACATCCGTCTCAGCGTAAATAGCCTGGCCGCCCTTCGATCTGATCAATTCATCTGTGTTGACCTCCTCCTCTCCATCCACACTCGTACGTGCAGCCAGCTGGAGATCAGCGCAGACGAGGTGTGCCCCCTTCATGAGAGTAAGCCAGTGCAATTGCACGACCCAAGCCTGATGAAGAGCCCGTCACGATGCAGACCTTACCAGCCAGACGAGGTCCAAAAGTCGAAGTCGCCATTGTTTCTGTTCTTGATGAGATGTCGTATTTGATGTACTTGTTGGATGTGAAAGGACGGTATTTATAGAGCCATCACAGTAACGCTCGGAGCTACCGGACTGTAAGCCGCGGCTGAGTGTCCCTCAATCTAACCACAGTTCGTCACCTTGCAGCGCTCACAATTGTGAGTTTGGCACTTGTAGCGCTGATGCGACATGATGGAAATGGACAACAAGCCGAATACCCAGTAGGAACGAGTATTTGAAGCCCTCTCATGAGTAAATGGCAGTCAAGGCGAAAATCATGGCGGAATTACTACTCGCCGCGGTAGCATCACAGACGATTGCACGATTGACTATGTAACTCTGCAATCTCGGCCTAGAATTTCGGTTGATCATTTGCTCTATCGACGGAACGTTGCGGCTTAGTTAGGCCCTCGTCAGAATTGAAAATCATCAACAATTCATGGTGTATTAGCTATCTTGAGGCCACTCATCTACTAGCTTTGCACGATGAAACCTCGCAGTCCATCCCAAATCCTTCTCAATATCATCCAGTAGCTGCAAGACCGCCTTCTGCTCGCCTTTCTCATAAAACACCTGCCCCGCCACAAACAGGGCCTGCACTGAATTCGACCTCACAGGATCCGAGGGCTCTGCTAAGCTTACACCACATATCTCTCTTGCGTAATGATGCACCTCTTGCTGCATCTGCCGATAAGGCTTTAATCGCGCCGAGACAGTGGATCGAATGAATGTTGATTCTTGCGGTTGGTTCACGAGGAGGAGAATCATGATCATATGGTAGTTTTGCTGAAACAGGAATCTAAGGAGGGGTATGGTGTTCGGGCACAAGGTTTGAATGTTGAGGGGAGGCTATCGTGCCACTTTTTGAATTCTTTCAGGAGCATCTTCCAGCGTTCAAGGAGACATTCTTGTGTGACGCCAATGGTTGGACGTTGACCGAGAGGGAGAGCGTAGTCCGAGGGATTTATTGCGTCGCCTGAGGTAAGGGGATCGGAGAGCTTCCCGATGAGCCGCGTAAGTTCATTGCTCTTGGTGTCCTCTTCGATATCAGCTACGGTGCGAATATCCGCTGAGCATGGAGGATTGAAGGGCATGAGGGTTCCGTCTTCTGTGGTTGCGAGGCCTGCATTCTGCCAAAGACGCACATCTTTCAGATCAAGATGAGTCTGCGTTTCGCTAATGACTAAGAAGATCGGTAAAGTGGATAATAGGATGATGGGGTTGAAGCTTACAGGCGCAGAGAAGATCCTGGCGAGCTAGACTCCAAAGTATAGGACACTGAATAGCCGTGCGCGGTATCACCACCGGTGAAGCAGGATGTGAAGCATCCTCCTCTGGTTTGAACCGAGGCAAGGCACTAAGATGAGCCCTCCAAGCTGTCCCAGGCGCATCCATCAGTTCGTAGATACAAAGGATAGCAACCGCCGCAAGCACTGCGTTCTCCAGACGGTGAATAGCTTCATCGTAATGCTTTGTAGATTCATAGCGCCAGTCATATCCTTGCCATCTCGAGTCGGCCATTGAGTCAAGGCGACTCTTGCTCACGCAATATAGGTGCTCAGCCGCGATGGCACAAATGGACGACTTGAGCAAGGGACTCGTTGCTGCCTTGACAGGGACTTTGCCTGAGAAGTAACAGCCGGTGTCAAAGATGTCAAACCTTGCATTGTTAGAGGTTCCTGTATCAATGGAGAGGAACACTCATCAGATACCTGGTCCTTCTTTGTAATGTTTTAGCAGATGAAGTGCTGCCCGTCTTGAGTGATCTGGATGTTCGCCAGGCGCTGGAGTTTCTGACCCAATATCTGGAGTATAAGCTTCCCCTTCGATGACGAGAGAATCATCTACCCAAAGATCTAATTGTGGCCCGGGAGACTCAGAGATCTGCTCCGCTTCCGCAGTGTAAGATGTCTCCCTTGTTTCATCAGAATACTCAATCCTTATGATATCCTGCTCCGCGTAAGGATCTTCAACATGGATGAAGTGAACTTGGCGAACCTATGTTAACTTCCAGAAATACACGATATGGTAGGCACTTACGTTCATTCGGGACATCAACCCAGACATGGCCATCCTCAAAAGCGTCACTGGTGTCAATCGCATCGAAATCATCAACGACCTCGCTTCGACTCCTCTTTCTAGCATAACTCTGGGAAGGCCGAAACACCGATCTCTTGAAATAACTTCAATCTCGCGAACTTTTACTACATGCTCCACAAACCGGCTTTGCTTCATCACATTTCAACCTCCTGCTTCTGCAAGTTTGACTTGCTCGCATCAGTACCTCATTCCATCGGATGAGGGGGGCAACTTACCAGCCTGAAAAAGACCCCATTGTTGTCAAGCCGAGAGATTGATGAAAAGCATTTGGGTGATCGAGCCGAGCGGCGTCTTATGAACAAGGTGCTTGTTCCGATGGGGGTTGCCACCGTTGGATCGAGTCAATGCGGAGACCGAGCCGAAGATGTTGGGGAAAGTTGACGGAAGAGGATATCAAGGCGAAGGAGGGACCAAGTTTTGTGAGGCCCCGGTTGATAAGCGGACCCGATTAGCGGTGCCGAATTGTATATGAAGTTGTTTGGGTTAATTATTGAGCTGAATGGCTTCTAATTTTGCCGAGTTAATCGATACAAAGTGTAGCTCTTATCACAGATGCCATCAAAACAGTCGTCCTACAATCTTATCATGTCTTCTCAATCAGCCCCATTCTCTGTCTCCGGCAAGTCCGCCATCGTCACAGGCGCTAGGACAGGTATGAATCCCCCACCAAATCATATGAATTATATACTTACAAGTCCCAGGAATTAACTATGGGTTTGCTCAGATCTTACTCGGAAAGAACTGCAACGTCGTTATTGCAGATATTTCACTTAGACCAGAAGCCGAAGTTGAAGTACGTGGATGAGGGGCAGGATGAGTGGGTTGCGCCTCAAGAAGTTGCCGAGGCCATGCTTCTCTGTGTGGAGAGTGACAGGTACCCCGGTGGAACGGTGCTTGAGGTTGGGAAGAACAACGCTCGTTGTGTACAGCTCTTTAATGACCCTGGACCTGATATCAGTGGTCAGTCGAAGGGAGTTTCTATTAGTAAAACTGAGGAGGCGGATAAGAGTATTTGGGAATGGCTTGGTGATGAGTCAATTTGGGGTTCAACTGTGTAAATATAGTAGTTAGTGTCTGTGATATCAAGAGCCAGTCTTTACCTCGGATCATAACTCTCCCTCAGTTGAGATACAGCTCGCCAATAGCCCCTCCATGCAGCAAACGTGTATCACGAGCTGCACTTGTGAAAGTGCCACGCACCAGTCCCCAATGAATACGCGGGCTACTCGTTTAGGCAACCGACGATAGCCAAATGACCCTGATGTCTGTGTTGTTCTTGGCTCGACCAGTCAGTATGACTTCCCCTCTTCTAGCTGCACGCCACTTCACTTCAACACGGCGAGGTGCAGCGTCCAATTGATCAGAAAGTTCGGTACCAGAAGCTTCGAGATCATCGAGAAAGACTCTGCAATGGCCGGGACATGGAGAGTCAATAGCTATCCAGGCTACGGATGCGATGTATGTACCAAACGGCCCAGAGGGATTTAGCCTGACCTCTCTTATATGTTCCGTCTCAACTCTACTCAGACTCCTTCGCTCTCAATCCCGACTGGTCCCAAGCATATGCCATGCAGCCTGAGATCCAATCGTACCTCGACGATGTTGCCAAGAAATACGATATTGAAAGGCATGTCAGGTTCAACTCGGTTGTTGAACCTGCTCGTTGGAACGAGTCTACTGGAACTTGGGAAACCACCATTCGAGATATCAAAACGTCGGAAGTGATAACTCGTCGTTCGGAGGTCCTGATCTCGGCTGTCGGTGCCCTATCCAACACCTAAAGAATGTGATATTCCTGGTTCTTCAGACTTTGAAGGGCGAATGTTTCATACTGCCAAATGGGATCACTCATTTGATTGGAAAGACAAGCAAGTAGTGATTATTGGTGAGTTTGCCCCAGAAACACTGGCTTGAGTGACTGACTGGAATAGGAAATGGGTGCAGCGCAACTCAAGTCCTCCCTGTCATGAGCTCCGGAGACGGTTTCGTCAAGAAAGCTACCCATTTCGCAAGACAAGCGCACTGGTTAGCAGAACGTTTCAATCCAACCTACTCGGCCACTTTCAAATGGACCATGAGATGGATCCCCTTGGCTATGCGCTGATATCGTGCATGGTTATATTACCTAACAGAACGAGACTTTACCGGCTTCAAAGCTGGGGAAGGCCTTCAAATCAGAAACCAGCTGGCAAAAGACACTACTGGCTGTATCCGAAAGACCACACGGGCTCAGTATCTTGACTTTCTGGTCCCCAAGACTGAGATTGGCTGCAAGCAAAGGGTCAATGACAGTTACGGACTACCTGGCCTGCTTACATAAGGACAACGTTGAGCTTATATATGACGATCCGATCCAAAAAAAAATTGAAAAGAAAGGCGTGCGAACATCTTCTGGAAGGTTAGTAACTGCCGATGCCGTTGTGCTCGCGCATGGCTTCGAGACCCGGAAACCATTATATCCTATGGAGATATTCGGAAAGGATGGGGTCAGCATCAATGAGCATGTAAGGATACTTTCCACTTCTTCCCATCAACCGTGGTCTGGAATTCTCTAACAGGGAACAATGGAATAAAGTCAGTGAAGGTGCGGCGTCTTCCTATTTCGGAACATGCCTTTCGGAATTCCCCAACCTCTTCATCATGATGGGCCCAAACACTCTAAGTGGTCACCTATCAGTCATCTACACCACAGAACGCCAGGTCAACTATACAAACAGAGTTCTCAGACCAATTCTCACAGGCAAGGCAGATACTGTTGAGATTACCCCCGAAGCTGAGAGGAGGGACATAGACAAAGTCCAAGAGAAGGCCAAGCGACTTGTTTGGACGACAGGGTGCACATCTTGGTTTATTGATGAAAAGACGAATAGGAACACAATCATGTTCCCCGACTGGCAGTTCAAGTTCTGGCTACGAAGTGTCCTTGTGGCATGGAATGATTTGGAGTATCGAAATGCCAGCACTAACAGGCCTGTTGAAAAGTTACGAGTCCATTTCACTCTTCTTGCCGTGGTGGGTTTGGTAGCTTTTGGGTCATTTTACCTTCGAATTTTTGGCTGTAGCTGCGCAAGGAAGACCAAATATTAGGGGAAAACCTTTGAAGAGAGACTTCACACGCAGAGACATATTTGAGAGAGCAATTCAATCATTCTTGATGTTCAACTTGCTATTTAACCATGCAAAAACCCACGATATGCCGTAATGCTAGACACTCATCCAATTTTAACTTTACACTACCTCAGTCATTATATCATCATCTAAAGACGAGGAATCGTCTTTGTAGCGCAGCAAGAAGAGGGAGCCTCCTCCTCCTTCTTACCGAAAGCATCCTTAGATGCAGCATCGACGCAGAGAGCCGAAGGAGGAACCCAGAGACCAGGGTTCTTCTGGTAGAAATTCGAGGCGCGAAGCATGACGCTGACGGGCTCAGCGGGCATCACGGGGAAGTCCTCTGTGCGGGGGAAGTGAGTGAGACCGAACTGGATATAGCAGACGATATCAGTGTTCTCAATGGGCTCACCGCGGGCTACCCAGTCGAGAATGGTGCTGTTGTGAGGATGGTTCTCGACACCGGTTGACTGGCAGACGTAGTCACCAGCAGGGAAGATCTCGTAGTCCTTGTAGGGAGTGACCCAGAGACTCTTGCGAGCAAAGGCGGCGCGGTTGTACACGACACTGCCGGGCTTGGCGAGGAGACCGGGGCAGTTGTTGTTGAGGATCTTGTAAGCGACGGGCTTCTTGGCGGATGGGTTAATGCTGTTGGGGTTGGTGATGGCCCATGATCGACTTGTCTCGTGGCAGTAGTTCACGGCGGCCTCCTTGGATGTCCGGAGGGGAGTGTTCTTGCAGTAGAAGCCGTTACCGTAGGGGTTCTCGGGAGATCCAACCTCTGCCTCTGAAGGTAGAGCATCGTTCTGGACGATGGAGTTGTTGGGTCCGTCGATCTCGGGGTCAACACGGAGGGAGAAGATGTGCTGATGGTTGTGAGCGTTGATGGTGGGCGCGACTTCGGTCCCGTAGGCAGCGGCCGTCTCGCTGGCGTGCATGCAGTAGGTGTTGAGCATGCCGGTCAGCTTGATTTCAAGCTTGTAGGTGCCGTCGAGAGTGAAGGTATGGTAGAAGCCGTACTCGTAGTTGGCGGCGGTGATGATTTGGGAGATGATGAGCTTACGATCACGGGCGGAGATGACAGTGCCGTCGCGGTAATCGGTGTGCTTGTAAAGAAGACCGTTATCTTCCTCGTGAATGCAGATGGCGTTCTTGATGACAGCGGGATCACCCTCGCCAGTAGCCATGACGGCATCGAGATAGTGGATGGCGCCCTTGCAATCACATCCCAGCTTCAGAGAGTTGGTCATGAGACCGGTGCCATACTCACCGACGTCGAAAGCGTGCTTCTTGTGGTGAGGGGGGTCGGGGTTACCGTAGGGAACGACCATCTCGACGACACTGATACGGTTGAAGAGAGTGCGCTCGCGGTGCTCATGCTGATCCTCCATGCGAACATCAGACAGAACAATACCTTCACGGTAGTTGAATCCGATGTGCATCTTGTAGCCAGCCCAAGAAATCTCATTTCCTCGCATGCGGAACGATACGCCCTGGGGCTGGGTGATGTTGATGGGCTTGAGAGTGCCATCAATGTAGTTCTCGCCGATAAACTCGGGCATGTAGTTGTGCGAGGTGAGAGGAACCTTTGTTCGCTCACCGTTGACGTAGCGGATGTCAACAGTGAGGACCTCCTCCTTCTCAGTATCGACCACGACGGAGAAGTCCAGCGGGTGCGCATACTGGTTATCGTCGGGCGAAGCGCGATAATACACCAGACCCTGCTGGAGACGACGCTCATAGCCCCAACGCTGATCAACGCCAATGGCCCAAGCATCGATGTAGATCTTGGACATGTCGTCGATGCCAACGTCCTTGCAGGCCTGGATGACACGAGGGTCGGCGCGGGCAACGCGCTCGCAGACATCGAGATCCTCGAGGGTCAGAGTAGGACCGACCTCAGAGACGTCCTTCCAGAGCTCGACCTCGCCGTCGGCGATGTTGGCGACGACCTCGGAGACTTGACCATTGCCCTTTTCGATGACGATGGCGAAAGCGCGACGAGAAGGTCGGGGACCAGTTCGGGCGCGGAAAGCAGCATATTCTGCCTTGAGAGGCTCACGGAGAGTGAGACAGTTGAACTTTAGAGACTTGGGCTTGGCATAATCACGGATGATCTTTGCGGCAGCGCGAATCTCATCAATCGATAGCGGATCTGCCATTGTTAGGAGATACGATTGGGGACGAATTCAAAAGGAAAACATACCGAGAGGATGTAAATGTTGAGAATTTGAGAGGTCGGGAGCGGCGTCGTCGGCTTCTTCCCGAAAGATGGTGTAGCCGGCGATGGATGAGGTGTCTACAATCATGGTGAACGTTGTCTGGGCTGAGCGACTGTGCCATGCGGTTGATGATCAAGTAGCTAGCTGTATAAGTGTCCAGGGTATTGACCAGGAGGGGGCCAGAGCGGAAGAAGACCTGTAGCTTAGTTGGTAGGTTACTATAGAGAGAAAAGAATGAAAAAGAAGATATTGTCAAGAGGATACAGAGCTTCTTATAGAGAAAGGAACAAGAAAAGTAAAAGAGAAGAAGAGCGTGTAAGACATCACCTACAGCAGCAAAGTTGCTGACTACTGTTGCTTCTGCAGTGGAGACACAAGCGAGATCTAGATTGCGACAAGGGTATCTCTACCGAAAGCTGCTACAGAACTGCATTCTCCTTGATCCTGATCTTCTCTATCATGCCAAGCCATCTCCGGCAGTCCGACGCGCCCAAACTCCCTGATCTCCTCGAGACGGGCATCACAGTGAACGTTTCCCTACAGGTCCACAAATCACTGTATCTGTCTGCTATCTAGCATTGAACGGTTGGGAGATCGCAAACCAAAACACGAGGCTCAATCATCTGACCCTAGCGATCCAATCCTCTCCCCCTCATCTAGAACCTCTAACCGCTTTCAGCATCTGATTCTCAGCTTTGCATCCATGCTCTACGCTAAGCCGCTTACAGGTAACGTTTTGCAGCTTTGCTCAGCGGCCGATAAGGATGTCGTCTCCCCCGAGATAACCGAACAGAACAGGTGATGCCCTCCTCTCATCCCCTTGATTACGTTTCTTCGGGGATCTCACCGGCCCGGTCGAAGAAGCAACGCGTTATTCCCCACGGGCAAGTCATGGCACAAGAACGCTGCAATCCATCACGTAATGGAAATCTCGTCGTCCTCTCTCCTCACACGATGCATCGCTGTGCCCCATGGGGTACCATCCGTCGCATCGCGTTTCCCCGCAAACCGCCTGGCCAAGCCATTGGGACGATCGCTAAACTTGCCGGGCTGTCCTGTCAGAAGACCGGCGGCGTTTGTCCTGTTTGCATTACTGAACGTTAACTCATAGGTACATGGCAGACGCCGTCGTCGCTGAAAGGGCGTTAGTAGGGCAGTATGACCGGGGCGCGAGATAACAGTGCTCACCCCTCGCCAAGACGAGCCTTTATCTCTGTGCTACTAACCCC
This sequence comes from Fusarium xyrophilum, assembly GCA_008711595.1. Lineage (NCBI taxonomy): Eukaryota > Fungi > Ascomycota > Sordariomycetes > Hypocreales > Nectriaceae > Fusarium > Fusarium xyrophilum. The sequence continues at coordinate 20,959 of VYWZ01000206.1, read as the reverse complement.
GATGCGCGCTTCTTTGGCCTCTGCCAGGTTTTTCGTTCAGTGCTGAAGCATCACTACAATCAGCCACCACCACCACAATCTCTGGACTCCATACGGTACTATCACTGCCGACTTGTCACACGATAAGTTACCCTGATACCAAGCACCTACCAATTCCAATCCTGTGTGTGTGTGTGTGTGTTCGTCGTAATGTTTAAGAAAATGTCTCCTTACCAAAAAGATGCTGGTCCGTTCCCCGTAGCGAATTGGATATAAGCTCGCCATGCGCATTTGCTTCTTTACTTCCCATTTCATACAACACATTGCAATTGTCCATCTCTCTGAGTCACATCGCATTCGCGCCAAGGCTGCCCGTCGCCTTTTCCCCCTCTTCTACCCTTCTACGTCATTTATTTCTTCCTCTCGACGAGGTCATCGTCAGACGCGGCCATGACCAACGACGTCGAGACAAACTCTGCGCTCAAGCGCTCAGACACCACCGACCAAGCCATCCGCGATGCTGAAGATCTCGCAAACTTTGGCCATGACCAGAGTCTCACGCGAAAATTCAGCATGTGGAGCATGTTTGCCCTGGCCTTCTCTGTCCTCGGTACCTGGTCCACGTTCGCGCAGGGCATCGACAGCGGCTTGACCAGCGGAGGCCCCATCGCCATCCTCTGGGGTCTGGTTCTCGTGTTTGTCTGCAATATCTGCGTTGCTGTGTCGCTGAGTGAGATGTGTAGTAGTATGCCCACGGCGCTCGGTCAGGCGTACTGGATCTCGCGACTGTGGCCGACAAAGTCCGGGCGGTTCTGCTCGTATCTTTGTGCGTGGATCAACATGACTGGCTGGATCACTTTGTCGGCGTCGCAGATTGCTTTCATGGGCGAGTTTATGCTCAAGATGAAGGTTCTCTTCCAGCCGGACTGGGCTGGTGCTGATAAGGGATGGGCTCTATTCCTCGTCTACGTTGGCGTCACTCTATTCATGACTCTATTCAACGTCGTGGCTTGTCGGAAGGACATCGTTCTCCCCTGGTTCAACAACTTCGTTGGTGTTTCCTTCGCCGGTCTTTTCTTCATCATCAGCTTGGCCTTGCTCATCTCAGTTGGAACCAAGGACAACCTCCATTACCAGCCTGCCAGCTTCGTCTTTGGACAGTGGATCAACCAGACTGGCTGGCCCGATGGTGTCACCTGGTTCCTGGGCCTTATCCAGGCCGCCTACGGTCTTACAGCCTTCGACGCTGCTATCCACTTGGTCGAAGAGATTCCCTCACCACGAAAGAACGTCCCCCGCGTTATCTGGCTCTCGGTCACTATCGGTGCCATCACCGGTTTCATCTTCATGGTCGTCTGTCTCTTCTGCATCGTGGATATGAGCATCGTCACTGATCCTACGACCGGTCTTGCTTTCATGGATCTCCTCAAGCAGACCGTCGGTCTTCAGGGCGGAACTGTCCTTCTGACACTGTTCATCGTGAACGGTATCGGACAGGGTATTGGAATCGTCACGGCCGCTTCGCGTTTGACTTGGGGTTTTGCTCGAGACGGCGGTCTTCCTTGGAGTGGCTACTTTGCCCAGGTGGACGATTTCTGGAGGGTTCCCGTTCGTGCACTTTGGCTTCAGGGCGGTGTCATGGCTCTAATCGGAGTTCTCTACACTTTCGCTTCAACAGTCTTGGAGGCTGTCCTAAGTGTCAGCACAATCGCGCTCACAGTATCCTACGGCATGCCCATTCTGATTCTCCTCCTCGTCGGCCGAGACAAGCTCCCACCAGGAGAATTCTCTCTTGGACGATTTGGTTCAGTCATCAACTGGGTCAGCGTCGTCTACTGTGCCGTCACCACCGTTTTCTTCTTCTTCCCAGGCGCGCCGAATCCATCGGTTTCAGACATGAACTACGCCATTGCTGTTTTCGGCATCATGCTTGTCATCACGCTGGTGTTCTGGGTCGTCAAGGGCCGCATCACTTATCTGGAGACCGAGGAGGCGCGGGGAAACATCATCTATGCGCAGCGCGCGGAGCGGGCTAACCATGTTGATGTCGATGTCCGAACTAAGACGGATACGGAAGCTCGTCGAGCTTCTCAGACCGGAGGGCCTAGCGCTTCCTAATTGGTTGGCAGGACCGGCATTGTGTGACTTGGTGCGAAGATGGAATAGACACACGTACAGTAGTTGTAGTTGAAGTTTAGAATCAATGAAAGAAGGCACTTGCGCATTGGAAACCCCGTTCTATTTAATTGCACTGTATCTTTGGTCTATCTTATCACTATGATCGGTATAGTCGATCTCCAGTGGCAAGAAACGTCGATTTAGGAGGCATGTTGGAATTTTTCAGAGCAAATCATACAAGATGTCACTCATATCACCCCTGGATCGTGCATCAGGGGTCCCATGGCACGGTGAATGCTCAAGCGCCTGCAACTCCAGTAGCTGAATGCATTTCCTCACCCCGATACTGCTTAAATCGCTTGCGAAACGACTGCCCGATATGGAAGCGAGAAACATCCCCTTATCGGTCCAGGGTATCCCGCCCGGATATCCACACCGACCCGGAGGGCACTATACCGAGAATGGGCAATACTTTTCGTCTTTTTGGCCTGGGGATCCGGAACCCCACGTTGACAGGTTCCGCTGTTATACGGAAGCGATATCGAGTGACGTTGGTGAATGACTATAGGTCTACAAAGATATCTTCTCCTCAGCTGATTTCCCCAGATATCTTTCGTAGAATCGAATCATTATACATGCAAAATGAGTCTAGACGTTCAACTTACTGCCCCCAATGGGCGAACCTACAAGCAGCCTACTGGTCTGTTCATCAACAACGAATTTGTACGATCCTCAAATGGCAACAAGATTGCATCCATAAACCCAACGTAAGAGCAAGAGCCCACCGGAAAGAAAGTCACCACGAACAATGGCAGAAACGAGCAGGAAATCACCTCTGTCTACGCCGCATCGGCCGAAGATGTCGATAAAGCTGTCCGCGCCGCTCGTCGTGCCCTTCGCAATCCCGCCCGGCGAGATCTCCCAGCTATAGAGCGTGGCAAGCTCATGAACCGCCTTGCCGAGCTCGTCGAAGAGAATAGAGACATTCTCGCTACGATTGAAACATGGGATAACGGAAAGCCTTACACTGTCTCGTTCAATGAGGACATGACTCAGGTGGCTGAGACGTTAAGATACTATGCTGGCTTTGCGGAAAAGCTGTTTGGACAGGTCATTGAGACTGCTGATAACAAGTTTGGATATACTGTCCGTGAACCTATTGGTGTCTGCGGACAGATCATTCCGTAAGTGCCCCTCGAAAAGAGTAGTACAGAGGCCTTCTTGACTAACGAAATTTGACAGATGAGGAACTATCCCCTTGCTATGGCTGCTTGGAAGCTCGTCCCTGCTCTCGCCTGCGGTAACACCGTGGTCCTCAAGCCTGCCGAGCAAACACCACTCTCAATCCTCTACTTCGCCAACCTCGTCGTCAAGGCCGGCTTTCCTCCCGGTGTCGTCAACATCGTCAACGGTCTCGGAACCGTCGCCGGTGCAGCCCTTGCTTCTCACATGGACGTTGTCAAGATTGCATTCACTGGCTCTTACTCCAACAGCCAAGACAATCATGAAGATGGCCAGCAGCAACCTAAAGAACATCACTTTGGAGACTGGCGGTAAGAGCCCCCTTATCGTCTTTGATGACGCTGATATTGATTTGGCTGTTTACTGGGCCCATGCTGGTATCATGTCAAACCAAGGTCAAATTTGCACTGCCACAAGCCGTATTCTCGTCCAAGAGGGTATTCAAGTCAAGTTCCTCGCTGCTTTCAGAGCACAAGTCAAGAATATCTCCAAGGTCGGCGACCCCTTTGACGAGAAGACCTTCCAAGGCCCTCAAGTCACAAAGGCTGAGTACGACGGTATTCTCTCTTTCGTCGAAGTCGGCAGGAAAGAAGGTGCCAAACTTGAGCTCGGCGGTCAGCCATTCAAGACGGTTGGCGACGGAAAGGGCTACTTCATCGAACCTGCAGTCTTCACTGGCGTTTCTCCCAAGATGCGAGTTTTCCAGGAAGAGGTCTTCGGACCGTTTGTGGTGGTTAGCAAGTTTAGCTCTGAAGAAGAAGCTATCAACTTGGCCAACGATACCCAGTATGGTCTTGGAAGTGCCTTGTTCACTACAAACTTGACGAGGGCGCATCAGGTAGCGAAGAGGATTGAGGCTGGTATGGTTTGGATCAACTCAAGTAATGACAGCGACTGGAGGATTCCTTTTGATGGAGTCAAGCAGAGTGGTATTGGCAGGGAGTTGGGAGAGGCTGGTCTTGCGGTTTATTCAAATATCAAGGCTGTGCATGTTAATATTGCGGCGAAGTTGTAAGGTAGGTGTATCGAGAACATAGTCTATCTAAATGAAATGACTCATGGATAAAGATAGTTTGGAGATCATCCAGCCAATTTCTTGAAGACATCGACGGGAACACCCCGACGTATACTCCAAATCGTATCATGATCCGCTGCTTCGATGATCTTGGTGTTGTAGGTAATCACCTGCTCAAACTCTTCTCCCCTGAAGCAGCTATCCAGCCATTTCGGGCCATCCGTCCCCGGCGCTCCAATCATAGAATCCTCTTCAGCGTAGTAGACATCCACAGTCAATTTCTTGCCAGCTCCCTTCAGCGCCTGCACCAACTTCGGCACCAGGTCATCATAATCAAGCCAATCGCCCCATCCTGGTACTCCCTCTGCCTTTTGCATCAAGAAAACCGACTCGTCACCAAAACCACGAATACTCTCATTGTGCACAAGTTTGAACAGGAACGGTTCCAAAGATTCTTCGAAGAGAGCATCGGCCTTGGTCTCCTCAGCGCCACCCTCGACATTCTTCTTTTTGGACAGACCAAACATTTGGCTCATGCCGGCGGATGTCGCGACAACTGGACCGAGGGTGCCGTTGACGAAGCCGATCAACTTGTCTGCTTGGGCGAGCATGCTGGCGGGCAAAGATTGGGTTACAGACATTGACAGAAGATGTGAGTGAGATGGAAGGATCCAGGGAGCCCCAATGGCAAGGTAGGGCCTTTCTGGGTGAAGAATCTCTGGGTGATGCATGAGCATGTCAAAGGCGTAGACGGTTCCTCCGCTGTGACAAGCAAGAGAAACGTGCTTGATTCCAAGTTGTTTCAGCAGAGCCAGGGTTATTTCTGAGGATATTAGCTATCTGTTGGCCTCATCTCAGCGACCGGTGACTTACTTCGACACATGGCAGGTCTCTTTTCCACCTTGACAGGACCCGTCCCTCCAAAACCCGGCCGATCCATAACGACGATACGAACACGGTACTTCTTGGCTAATTCATCTTTCGCGCAGTGAAAAATTCTCGATGCACACAATGGCGCAAAGAAGAGCAGCACAGTCTCATCAGCGGCGTTGTGATAGCCGTAGTCGGAGTATTTAACTTGATGACTCTCATGATCATCCGATGGATCCGCTGGAAGTTGGAAAGTTTGGGAGAAGCGAGGGTCTTTGAGAAAGGACTCGGGATCTTTGACTTCTGCTGCAGTTGTCATTGTGACTTGAATTGTATGCACTCTTTCTTCAATTGAGGGTTTCTTGGCGGGTTGAGAACAAAGAATGAGTGAGCAGCGAGTGATACGAGACATGGACCAACACGTCACGTGTAATCTTGAAGGAAGGCCTATCACAGGCTGAATTTGGCGGTGGATAAGAGGGGTAAGAGCAGCATCAGTTGATAACAATTTATTCGGATCGATATGAAGGATTGAAGGATGAGTTTGTAGATCAAGATCCTTCTCACATTATTGCTAGCCATTTCACCATATCTTGCTTTCCTACCTTTTCCCAGTCTTTCTTCCAGCGTCGCTTTGCCTTTCGGTTCAATGATCCCGCCGGAGATCCTTGACTTGCCAAAACATCAAGCATCTCATGGTTGCCCTGTTCCATAGCCATTCTCATCGCTTTCCGAACATTCTTGCGCTTCTTGTGCGCTCCAGCGACAAATAAACGTTTCACCATCTCCAGATTCCCTCTTTTGACCGCGATGGGCAGAGCTCCGTCCACTGTTCTTTCGCCATTAATCATGTCGGCAACAGCGTCGGGCTCTTCACCTTTCAGGTCCTCAATGCTTCTCGTTGGACCTAAGGAATGGCCCAATTCTACAAGTCTTGGAACGACAGGCAGACAGTCGTCCAATACAGCGCGTCGAAGTCTTCTTAGACCCCAAGTGGCCAGAGTGTCTGCCCGGGGGAGAGACCTTTTGTCCACCAAGCACCTTCATCCTCATTATAACCTTCCAATATAGTATCATAAACCAAGTTGAAAACTTCAAGATGGGTTGTTGTTTCTAGCATTTTGCTCAGCTGGATACCAGCAGGCGATCTTGAACAAGGACTAGTCCGTCCGTTCTTCCATATCATATCTGCAATTGATGGTGTTATCAACCGGTACCTCGTAAGAGGCCGACCTGACTCAATAGCGAGGCGAAGAAACTCTGTCTGATCGGGAAGAGCGACCTCAGTGATGATGTCCAGTCTGTATACGTCAAGTTCTCGTTCTCTTGTCGGAAACACTCTTCAATAGGAGGGTGAGACATTCCATCTTGCCTAACTGGACAGCAAGCTTGACTGGGTTTGCAAGTCTCGTAAGAGACGTCCCACATTTCGGCGGCATGAAGCCAAGCTGATTGTCTACTGGGCGGCCAGCCTGAGGAATGGGTGTCTGGAACGATGCTAATACTTTCGGCGGGCCATCTGCCGTTGAAAGTGGCTTATAGTGAAAGGGACAAAGGATTGGATCCTCATTGGAGAGTGTATTTTCAAGAAGAGTGTTGTCGCTTAGATATACAGCCATTTCTGCTAGAGCGTCGCGAAAGACTGCGCAAGATTCATCTAATTGAAGCTCTGTCGCATCGAGTGCCGAGAATTCGTTCCTGATGTGGGAATCGGGATGAGAGTAGATGTATCCGTGCTTGACCGCTACTTCACCAACTATGCGTACCATATCTTCAAACTCTATCTGTGGAAATGTCTGCTGTATGCATCGGTAGATATGTTCTGCGACTCTCAACATTTAGAATATGGTCTTGAGTTGGCGGTTTCGATCTGATTCTGCCCAATGTCCTGGCTGTCAGGAACATGACCTAGAAATCGTCGCTAGGGACTACTGATGAGCTGGGATTGAATAGCTCTTTCTCGGAGAGAGGATCGTCCTCGGATTGCTCGCGATTGCCTTGCGGAAACGATGGAGACAACGGTCTGTCGAGAGCCGGCGTCTCAGGCTCAGATGTGGTATCATCGTCATCGGATACGTTATCCAGAAGAGGCGGATACGAAGAACGTTGATCATAATCTGCCGTGTGGTAGAAGATGGTTTGTTCTCGTATAAGGTCCCAGTATCCAACATCATCAAGCATGTGGGACTCGAGGATGGCCTGTATCGTCGTGAGGTTGAAGGCTTTGCTGACGCGGCATAATTTCAGCATTTCGGCGAGAGAAAGCAACACGCTGCATTGCTCGATGATGTGAAGCCATATCTCTGCTGGAAAGTAAGTCGGTAGGGACTCCGGGTTATTCATGGTTCACTATTCCTCTGGACAAATGTATTTCGTATGATAGATTGACGGGTTGGTGCGTAGAGAGGAGTTAAAAGGCAATGCTGACAGTACATTTACTGCACAGCCGCGGGGAAGGGTCCACTAAAATGTAGCGCCTCTACAAGCGCTGAAAGGGTACAACTTCCTCTGAATTGCTTATAATGATTGGGATCCTTATGGATCCTCATGGTAATCGAAGACAGTTGGAAGTAGTACTTGGAGATCTGGACATATTTTGGCATCATAAAGATCAATCTCAACAGTTGTTGCATAAATGGCTCATTCTTTGGAGCTCTGGTACAGCCTCCCCCACGGTCTGTCCCTGGACTTTGGTGGTGTATCGAGAGTGATGCTGATTCGTAAAGACAAGCCAGGAGTGGGCGGCAAGGCATTCTTGACATCCGAGAAGCTCTTTATTTCCCGCTGTTTCATATTATTGCGGTCAATGCAAGTCTTGCAAAGACTGCATAAACTTGTCTCGAATTTAGCAATTTAATCGTCCTACCATGAGATCTGTCAAAATGGAGAGCCTGAAACTAAGCCCCGAATCCGTTGCCTCACTTCATGCCGTGAATGAGGCTGAGCTGCGTGCTTTCATAGAAAAGGGAAACTCATCCGACACTGACAGTAACGAGAGCTTAAAAATCCGCGTCTATGCATGCTACCTTTTGTTCGAGATGTCAAACTCTGACAATCTTTTGGACGAAGCTATCCTTTGGTCTAGATGAGGGATCGTCGCTTCACCTCCGGATAAACAGGCTCTCAGTGAGGAGTGGCTCGACATTCTCTCGACGCTTTTAGTGATATTACATCACTCTCAGCAACTAGCGAGACGAATCACCGAGGCGTGAGTTATCCTCTACTTTTCGATGAGAACATAGAATGCGAAGCTGAAAGATTGCTAATGGTATGGCATCTAGGCCCAGCCGTGACGCCATGCTCAAGGACATTGATCTTCAAATGGGGCTTCTCAAGAACCAAGCAGCCGTACCGATGATGAAATTTGAACAGGGCCACCTCATGGAAGATTTGAATCTGGCCATCGCCATTGCCATCGTGGAACACTTGATACCGATGATAGATCTAAGCAAGTCATCAAGGTTGCAGAACAACCTGGGTGTTATGCTTCATAAGCGACATCAGAGAACTGAAGCTACAGAGGATCTGAGTCGAGCTGTTCACGCAATGGCAACCGCCATCAATCTTACCCCCGAGGATAGTCCGGATCTTGGGGATCGTCTCAACAACCTTGGGCTCTGGCTCGGTTCTCGATTTGAGAGGACCGAGAGGGTTGGGGACCTGGACTCTGCCGTCGAGGCCGCAAGAAAAGCCGTAAACCTAACACCTGAGAGTCATCAGCACTATGCTGGATATCTCAACAACCTGGCCAACCATGGCAAGCGGTTCCAGCGAGAAGGCTCAGTTGATGACATCAATCGTGCAATCGAGGCGTCGTTAAGAGCGGTGAAGTCTACATCACAAAAGCACCCCGGCTTCTTGAACGGCCTTGGTGTGTGGCTTTGTGCCCGGTTCGAGATATCGGGAGAACTCATGAATCTGGATCATTCCATTGAAACAGCACGTTGTGCAGTAGACATAAGGCCCCGAGCCATCCTGATCGTTGCGCATCATCCTTGATACCTTGGGAACTAGTCTCAGTCGGAAATTCGAGACAACAGATTCAGTGAAGGATCTAAACGAATCATTAGATATCTTTACTCAGGCTCTGGAAGCAACGCCTCGCAACACGCTGGACTTTGCATCTACCTTGAACAACCTGGGGATCTGTCACGGCATGCGTTTTGAGAGGACGGGCTCGACTGCAGACCTGGACTATGCCATTGAGAGAACGCGCGAGTCAGTGGCCAGCACTCCTCACAGCCATCCACAACTACCCAACCGGTTGAACAGTCTTGGGAACTAACTTAGGGCGCGCTTCCAAACAACAGGAGCAATGCAAGACTTGAAACACGCCATTGATGCTGCAGAAAAAGCCATCAAGATCGCGAAGAAGACACACCCTCATTATCCTACTTATGTGACTGGTTTGGCAAACAAGCTAACCTTACGATTTGAACAAACGGGCGAAGTTTACCATCTTGATCGTGCCATTGATCTTATTGACCAAGCCATACAAGGCCCTCCGTTGTCTCCTGAAAGCCTCGCTGCCTTGAATCATTTCTTCGTACACGCTGCGAGAAGGTTGGAAGAGATAGCGATATTGCTCGAGCCATCGAAGCTTGTAACACGACGGTTAATCTGACAGCCGAAGATCATCCTGATGTCTACTCCTACCTCAATAATCTCGGCAACGCGTATGGCAGCCGCTTCAAACAGACGGATTCCCTGGATGATCCCGATCGCTGTATCGAAAATATTACCAAGGCAGTGAAAGCAATACCCCAAGATCATTTCGACAGTGCAGTCACGCTAAATAATTTCGGCAACTGTTTTGATAAACGATCCAAGGTAACAAAATCTGCCGGGGATCGGAACAGTCAAATCCGTTGGTATCTTGAGGCGCATGGAACCCCAAAGCAGGAGCCCCATCACAGAAGATACGAGCAGCTGGTTCTGCTGCTTATCTATACATACAGCGGGAGGAGTGGAAGAAGGCTAGCGCATTGCTGCGTGAAGCGGTGCTGCCTCTCCCCAAAGTCAGTTCACGGTTTCTCTCTCATGTAGATAAGCAGAGCTTGCTTTCGAATCTGTCTGGCTTGACATCTATGGCTGCCGCCGCCGCCCTCAGTGCCAACCTAGGGTCTTATGAGGCTCTTCGTCTCTTGGATCTAGGGAGAGGTTTAATCTCAGGATTCGTTATGGACATTCGCACAGATACCTCTGAGCTCGCATCGGAGTACCCGGAATTAGCGAAAGATTTTGATTGTCTTCAAGATGAAATGGACCAAATCCAAAGCGGTACTAATGTGTCGATGAGAGAAGATGACTTATCAAGTTAGCGGCGGAAGCAAGAAAGACTCCGGAAAGCAGATGGAGAATTCGACAAGCTTCTTGGAGAGGTCCGAGGAAAAGTCGGATTTGAGACCTTTCTTCTACCGCCGACCGAAGCAGAGCTGATGGAAGCAGCTGCTCCGGATCCGATCATAGTTGTCAATGTAAGCTTCTACAGATGTGACACATTCATCATCGAAAGTACTGGAATTAGAACAATTGAGTTGCCTGATTTGTCGCAAAGCGAGCTTCGCGCGTGGGCGAGCTCCCCGTCAGCCAGATTTGTGCTTGGGTCTCGGCTACAGTGGCTCTGGGATGCTCTATGTCGACCGTGCCTAGAGGCCCTGGGTCTCAAATCTCCTGTATTGGATGATAAGTGGCCCCATATCTGGTGGATTCCAACCGATGCCCTCAGTTACATACCAATCCATGCTGCTGGGTGCTACAAGCCAGGGTCTACAGATATAGGCTTTTTTTTTAGGACTATGTCATTATATTCCCTGACGATAAAGTCACTGCTTCACGGGAGAAAGCGGAAAATGCTTCTGCTGGTGGATCGCGGAGAAAGTCTGCACTCCTTCTTGCCATGCGTAGCACACCAGGCAGTGAGAGATTACTATTCGCTAAAGACGAAGTCAATATGGTGAAGTAGTTTTGTCTACAACTCGACCTCGAGCCAAGTACGCCCAGGCCATTGAAGGAGGGAGTCCTAGCATCCTTGGAGATCTGTAAAGTATTCCATTTTGCAGGCCATGGACGTTTGAACCAGGCGGAACCGTCGAAAAGCTGTTTGTGCCTTAAAGACTGGAAGACCAACCCTCTCACGGTTCAAGACATCCGTGGAAAGAATCTGGAGGGCACCCAACCTTTTCTCGCATATCTTTCCGCTCGCCGAACCGGAACCAACATGGAGTCAGGATTATTAGACGGAGGAATTCATCTAGTTGGTGAGTTCCACTTGACTGGACTGGCTTCAGACATGTCATTGGCACACTATGGGAAGTATTAGATAAGCATTGCGTTGAAGTAGCTGAAGCTTTCTACGAAACTTTGTGTGACGAAGGAATGTCCGATCTATCTGAATACAGAGGCCTGCATCGAGCGCTGAGAAAGTTGAGAGACAAGGGACGAGTCAAAGGCGAGGATATCAGAGATATAACGGCGGTAAGCGAAGAAGAAGACCAGCCTGATCTCGAAAATAAAAAAATACGGACTGGATGCCTTACTTTCATTTCGGATGCTAGTTGCCTTTTTGGTGTAGGGATGTTCTTGGAGTATAAAGTAATCATGGGTCAGCTACGAGAGTTTCTTGAGTTTATCCTATTGGGTAGCGGGTTCATGTCATTGGTAGATATAGCGGTACAGTTAAACTGTTCGTAAGGCCAGTAATACCATCACTTTACAGCCAGCTCCGATTCCGAATCTAGGCCTCCGGATGTTCCTTGAGCCACTGTTCCACGCTGGTAGGAGTCACCTTAGTAGCCCGTCTTTCATTATCAACTGGATCAATAGCAGCCTTGCCGTAAATATCAGCGAGCTCAGGCATAGTGCAATGAGACGACTCGACATGTTATACACCGTGCTTTATGATATCCTGATCGTTTATAGCGAGCAGTGTATAGTTAGCCAAGTCATCAAGAGTAGTAAACGACATCTTCTCTTCGCCAGTACCGAAGTATACAGCACTGCGACCCCCGCTGTTGACCAGACTGGGGTGCCCTGTATCTTTGATGTGAATGGGGGCATAGTCCAGGATGGCACCTGTAAAGCCATAGACAGGCTTCAGGCTGCATGAGAGCTCGGCAAGACGCTTAAAAGCGATATAAGCATCGTACGTCTCGTGGCCGCCGAGCTCGAGCTTAGTCCAATCAAAGTTCCAAGAAGCGGCGTGGAAAACCTTGAACAGCTCATTAGTCTTGATACAATGCTTGTTGATGCGGAGTTCATCTTGAAACCCGCTTTCTCAGCTTCCGGCAAAAGAGCCAGTTGCCCTGCTCCAATGATGCTTGGCGCTTGGCGTAGAGCGGCGATAACGACATCAACTCCCTTGACGGCTTTCGCAAGGTAGGACTTATCAAGGAAGTCGGGGCAAGCGACGACGCTCTCGAGCTTAGATGCAGTATCGGCATTGAGTTTATCAGGGTTTCTGCTCAATCCGCGGACCTGATAACCTTCTTCCAGTGCATAGCGAGCAAGGGTCTGGCCGACCATGCCGGTGATGCGTGCAATTAGAATGAGCATAATGTATCGATCGACAATGATACGAGAATTCTTCTGAATGAATGAGACAGTATGCCCAATCCCTGGCAGGTGAGGGCTACTTTATAGTTCGTCATTGTTGCCGAAATCCTGGAATGCCCACAATTGGCGGGTGATCGTTTCCTTGATCGGAGTTGAAGTTACGGACTTAGGGGTTTACGCTGAACGGCCAAGTCCTCGTGCCGTAAGCATGCAGCTACCAAGAGATCCTTCTCACTCATGATCTCACTTCTTCTCCGTCATCATCCACCTCCGAGGAATCTTCTCACCAAGCCATGATTTCCAAAGCATGCGAGCCATGTCGCCGGCGAAAAATCAAGTGCGACGGAGCAACGGTTTGCAGCGGATGTCAGAGTAAACCCGCCATGTGTACCCATCGGCTCAAACCACGGAACAGAGCCTGTAAAGCGAATAAGGCTCTACGGGCAGACATTTCCAATGCCGGGGCTCCCGGACATTCACATAGCGATGGCGTGTATGCGGCCGCTATCACAGCTTCCAACGCTGGGGCCGAGTCTGGGACCGCAGAACAGCTTGTTTACGGGCCCAACGTCAACATTTTCATTTCTGCAGACTTTACATGATGAGTTGATTCATAAGCGAGTCCCTAACCCTAGAGATACAGCCCACAGTCTTGATGCATTTACCAAACGAAGTATCTTTTTTGGTCTGCCATGTAGGGTCGACACGCTCCCACTTCCCTCACACCAACGAATAGAAGACACCCTTCTTAAGTCTTCCGCCATCAAACTCCTGGAGACTTTCGACAAGTACTCGTCGCATGCTTTACCATTTATAGACACTGATAAAACCCGAGTGTTGTTGGATAGCCTCTACAGCGCTGAGGTCCACGGCACATCGACGTCCAAGACAAAGCTCTACTGTTTATGATGCTCGCCATTGGCGCTTTGAGCACCCCTGAAACTGATGCCGCAGAGATACTTTTAATACATGCTAAGCGTAACGTCGCCCTATTTGATGATGTCGCAACATCATCTATGATTCAGTTCTGTCTCTTGATGTCGGATTATCAGCTCAACATGGAACGCCCAAACGCTGCGTGCTTACAGGTCTGTTCAGCTTGCGCCAGAGCTATGTCTATGGGTCTACATTGTCAGGGCCTACTGAAAATATCCGATATCTCTTGCCAGCACCCAGATAATCAGCCCATGCTGCTCGATCTTTGTAGGCTGGCATCGGTCTTGGAAGAGTCAACGACATGTCCGGGCGGGCAAAGATATTGCACTCTCTCAGATGTAAGAAAACACTCTGAAGCTTCATCTGAAGGTTTGGGGTATTTTTGAAGACCTTTGGTTCGGACCTTCTCCCCTTCGATGCCAAACAGGGTTGGATAAGATGCCACAGCTCTTAGTCTGTAATAGTATACATTTTGAATCTGCTACGCGAACAGAGATCTGAGGCTAACTAAGTCGTTTACTACCACTTCATCCATACCATCTATCGGCCTTTCCTCATTGCTGAATCGGCACTCAGAGCTTCGGGTCAGATGGAGCGAGCCAATGCGATTTGGCTTCGACAACCGTGTAGATATGCCACAGATTCTGCTGAAGATTCGATTGTTTTCACTCATGAGATATTCAAAGTTTCGAATACCAAAGGAGTGAGTATACTCTTGATGGGAAAGCCCGTGCGTGCCCATAAGCCAATCGTTACATGGTCATCTATCTACATGTCCCTTTCGGATCAAGGTTGAGTTGATTATCGACGCTGACAGGCTTTATTTCAGCTGAGACGATACAATGCATTTTTTCTCGAAACAAGTTGCCCCATACTCCTATACGCATCAATGAGCCATTCGTCTAGATATGCACACCATCAAGACATTGTCGGGCTCGCTATAGAGTGCCTTGAGCTAATGGCGGATGACGAGCCTGTCACAAATGCAATGATGCATATACAGAAACTCATAAATGCCGTCGAAGGATACATATATGGGCCGCTTGATCGCGGAATAGAAGATCCATCCTCGCACAAAGCTGCTGATAAGCGTCGGACCTCCGATCAAGCCCAGGGGATATCTGAATTGTTGCCCTTGGAAAGTATCATGGAATCTGCTACCAGCCCTTTATCTGGCAGTGTGGACTACATGTTTTCGGGTTTCTTGGATCTTTTGCCACAGGATCCTTCATTTGTGCTCATGGCCAAAGACGGGGCTGATGGGGCGGAATAAGCCTGATACTGAGGTAATCACAGAGGTCTTTTGGCAGAACGAGTTCACATTAGGCATCAAGTCTAGTGTCTCTGTTAACTAAGTCTAGTCCATAATGCTGCCTAGAATCTTTCAACTCAAAAAGCCTTTGGCCCGATCTTATGGGGCGCACAATCTAAATAGGCCCTGACCGTATCAATTCTGCCACTGAAATCTGTTGAATGTTCCCCTGAAGCTCAGAGTCAGATTTTGGCTCTCGAAAGGCTAAGTTTCTGTATCAAAGCCAGCAACTATCTCGGCGAGTTGAATCAAAGGAAAATGAGTTTCGTTCTCTTACGCGTCTCTGCAGCGAGAAGTTAGAACCCTAACTTTATATCAGCGTCCTTGTACACCAGCGGTCTCACAGGTAGATCCCCTTCTTTAGAGACATCACCTGTCAATAAAGCTGCGGTTACGTACCTGAACTGACTTTGCGCGGGGCTCAAGACCTCCCAGAGCCTACAGGAATCTTCCACGCTTTAGTCGAGGCTCTTGTCCACTTCTCAATAGGCTCTGCAACCACTTGTAATAAGCTCGAGTTACTGTGAAGATTCGCCACTCTCTCGGTCGGAAAACCTACACACTCTCGATCATACAATTGCTACCCTTCATATACGCACAATTAGAATAAAACTTAACACGTTACTGGAGGGCAAACCCTCTCATTGCCCTCCAATTATAAATATGGCCACGGTGCCACCCTCCACTGTAAACAAAACATGAAAAGAAACCCCAGGAGATCGACAAAATGAACGCCAGCCTGTACCGGAGTCTCGTACCTCACACCTTCGACTTGCTCGCTGACAACTTTGCGCAGCTCGTCAGAATCGACCACTTTCGTCACATACGCGCATTCCAAAAGGAGACTATCACCATCCTCCCCATCTTTGGCACTGCAGTGTTTCTCAGATGGGCTCTCGGTGCATCCTTCTTCTTCCACACATACTGTCTCCATCGCACTAGAATTCATCGCTATAACCACGTCTCCCCCGACGGTTCGGCCGCATGGGCTCTCGTAACGGGAGCTTCCGGTGGGGTCGGATACGAGACTGTGCGCGAGCTGGCAAGCAGAGGGTTTGATGTTGTGCTCCATGGCCGGGTCGAACATGATCTGCTGGCTGCCATGATGCGGGTACATGGCGAGTTTCCTGACCGGAACTTCAGGATGCTCGTCGCCGATCCAACTGCCCTTGGGAGCAGAAGCTTCTTCTACAGACAGAGCTACGGTAGTTGGAGAATGGAACGTAAACTTGACCTTGAGGCTATAAAGAACGAGCTGTCCAAGCTTAACTTGACAGTCTTGGTCAACTGTGCGGACTCAGAATCCAAGCATACAGACCTAGGACAGATCCTCGATGAAAATGAAAAGTCTATCTGGAAACACGTCAACTCTGGCGCCCTCTATCCAATGCAACTCTTTCGCGCCCTTCTTCCAACCCTAATCGGTAACAGCCCGTCTCTCATCATAAATGTCACATCCCTCAATGACAAAGGCATCCCGCTCAAAATCGCAACCTCGGCAAGCCGGTCATTCCTTTCTAGAATGACCCAATCCTCGGCTCTGGAAATGAAGCTCGAGGGCTACGACGTTGAAGCCCTGTGTGTACGGGTGTCGCGACGTATGGGTCAAACGGACAGCACTCTTGCTAGAGCAATCATTGCGAGGGTCGGTAGTCGCCGGAGTGTTGTTGTCGGTCACTGGTATCAATATCTTTGCAAAGGACTGGTCGATCGGCTTCCTGGATGGCTATGGGACCGGTGTATCGTACACTACATTCGTGGGAAGAGAGATGATATATCCAACGAAAGTTAAACATTTTCTCTTCCATCCTAGCCCTCTCTTGGTCTTGAAGCGAAAAAGGTGAATGGTTATCGAGATTTGAGCGCCGTGATACCGGCGTCCTTTGTGATGTGATGATGAGATGGGTTTTCGGAAAGAATGCAACCTACAGACACTCGGCATGCAGTACAGCCTGTGCCTGGTTTTGCTCTTATCGTACGGTACTGTTGTCGCTTGTCAGCGCTGGACGTATCAGCAGTAAAATGATACCGGGAACAGCCGAGGCATTATCGTGCACTGCAACGCTCCCCGCAACAACATTGTGGGGAGCAATAGCTAAGCACGGAACTACCCATCCCCAGACCAAGAGACAGATACCCGATAAATACTATCCCCTTAGCCTTCTCGACTTGTGGGGGTTTGTTCTTGTTTAACAAGTCGAGTGATAAAGAAGAAGCCGTGCTTGGTTCGTGATAGCTACGAGGTCTAGGCATGACGGAGATTGAACCACTTGGGGCGGTCGTGAGGGGGCGCCAGAGCTGACGCGATATCCGCCTCAGCACCGAGTCGCAAAACAATGAACTACTATTCGACTGTTGGGACAAGAAGTCATCTTCAACTTTATTCCGCTGGCTCTAGGTAATTCGTGTTACTTCCGTCAGCTCATTGCCAGCACAAAGAGCAAAGAGCGTCGCAGCTCTCCTGGCAACGTCTCGAGCTTCATCACGCGGACAGGTTTCGGGCATGGTAGTTTCCAATGACTTCCATTATCGTGACCCTATTGAATATCTCTCTTGACAGAACGCGAGTTTCATACTCAACGTCAGCCCATCTACAGTGTATACACATACTCAGTTCCGCACTGCCACTTCTCAGCAAGCAGCCTTGTCTCACTGCCATTCAAAGTACCCTCGTGCTGGATATCATGCTCCCTCGCCTTCTCCAGCTTCTTGTTTCTCCGAGCCAGGAAGAATCTCAGCATGGTCGCCATAGCAATGCAAAGGCCGCTGAACGCTACGTTTGCGACGTTTGCTTGCCAATATCGCGGGCCCTCAGACGAAGGATAGAAGTAAGACGCGTAGATGGACGCAAAATTGGAACCAGCATTGACGACAGCGTATGAGATGGCGCGCTTTGTCGACGGACGCGGTAGAGAGGAAGATACCCAAGACAAGATGCAACCAAATGATCCGTAGACAGACATCATCATGAATGTTGAGATGTATCGAGCAGCCGTGTTGAGGGTAACAGCCGAGATGATGAACCCAATACTGCAGAGTACCTGCGGCCAAACAACATGTAACCATCGTTCATTAACCCGATCGCTATGCCAAGAGTTCGTGATACCCAGGGCCGCAGCAAATACATACGGTGGTGCAGAAAGCAGAAGAGTGACAGTCGAGCTGTAGCCCAGAGTCTTGACAATAGTAGGGAAGAAGTTTGTAAAGGCCGCTGCTGTATTGAGACCAAGCTGCATGATCCATATCATGTAAAGCGCAGGATCTGTAAACGCCATCCTAGCACCCTCCCGAGCTGATACATCGGCTCGGTCATCTTCCTTGCTAGCATCTTCAGCCATACGAAGAACTGCGATGCGGCGTTCTTCGTCGCTGAGCCAAGCTGTCGTTGCTGGGTAGTCTGGGAGGACGAAGTATGTGACGATGGCTGCGGGATAAGTAGCGCAGCCTTCGATGATGACTGGACATTTGTCAGTCGGGGTTTACAAGGTTAGAGATAGTGACATACAGAGCCATCGCCAGTTGGCTAAGCCAGCTTTACCGTCCATACCAGCCATTATGGCGCTTCCGAGGAGACCACCAAATGCACCAGCCATTTGGCCAGCTGCATAGAGAACTGAGATACGAACTGCGAGTTCTTTCTTGGTATACCATGAACTAAACAAGAACAAAGCACCAGCTGCTCCATTCAGTCAAAGTTCTGTCGTCGCAACGGCCAACTTACGAAAGAACGGTGCCTCCACAAAACCAAGGATGAATCTCAAAGCAACCATCCCATGATAGCTCTGCACAGCACCGGTGCAAGCACTAACAGTAGCCCAACAGGCCATGATACAGGGCTATCGAGAACTGTCAGCACAACGATGCATCACAAACACCTGACTCGGGAACATACCAAAAAGATCGACGGTCGCATCTTGTTCAGGATCATGTTGGTGGGTACCTGAGTCAGGATGTAACCCACGAAAAAGATGCTGATGACGGTGTTGTACTGCTCGGCCACAAGACCGATGTCGTCTCCGAAATTACCGAGCCGGGCGGTAGCGATGTTGTTTCTGTCGAGGTAATTGAGAATGTCTATGAAGAATATGTTAGCTCTGGCTGATGTGATCAAGGCAGTCAGTACTTACAGAGCAGCATCATCAGTGGCATCATTCGCTTATCGATTCTCCGGACGAGAGCTTTTTCTTTGATGTCACGATCCTCGACGTGCGCTGTCTCTCCACCGAGAGTCTCCAGATGGAGTCCCTCGCCTGTCTCTTTGACATTGGCCATGATGCTAGAGCACCGTTGACAAAATGATCACAAAATAAGACTAATAAGAAACGAAATTGAGAGAAATTCTGAGGTGTATTTATTAACACCATCAATCTGCCCAGACTCGCCATCGCATTTCTTGCCGAGATTTCTACGGCAAGAACCTGGGGTATGGGGGAGATAGTCTGGGGAAACTAGTACGAGCGGGGAAATGAACCTTGCAACGTAAAACCCCATGAATCATGTAGATCTTCAACTTGAACCAATCCAAGAACATTCCGAGCCGATATCCGATGAGTGAGATGCACTAGAAGGGCCCTCTGTCGTGTGTAGCCGAGCCGAGGAGATGTACGAGTTGTATTGGTGACGGGTCATGTAGTAATGGCGACATCCGACCTGCATGGGAGGAGATAGTGGGAAGTAAGACGCGGGGGATATGGAGAGTTCGGGAGGAAGATCGATGTTGGATCCGCACGTTGATACTGCGCTCTTATGCTAGTATTGTTTATATACCTGCTTTAGCAAAAGCCGGGAGAATCTCCTCAGTATCATATCCCAAGCTTCAGATGTTGTCTCTTCAAATCTCATCATGCCTTCAACAGAAAAGCCTATAGTCCTCCATATCGGAGACCCAATCAAGTACAACCATGATCTCTACAAACAACTCGAGTCAAAATTCACCATCATCCGCCCCTCGGTGGAAGAACGCCAACGCGGTCCCTTCCTCGAAGCTCTTCGCCAGAAGAAATGGGGCGATTTCCAGGCTGTCATGCGACCCTTTTGGAACACAGGCGGCGAGATGGGACGCTGGGACAAAGAGCTGGTCCCACTCTTGCCCAAGTCCATGAAGGTCTACGCATCAGCTGGTGCTGGGTATGACTGGGCTGACGTTGATATCATGGCAGAACATGGTATCCTCTATTGCAATGGAGCAGCCGCTTCTACTGAAGCTGTTTCTGACATGGCGCTCTATCATATCATTTCTGTATTTAGGAACATGCAGTGGAGCAATATGGCTGCGAGGGGCAGTGAAGAGGAGTTTCGAGATGCACATGCTCATACGCAGCTTACCGCATTCAACCCTCGTGGTCGTACACTGGGGATAATTGGTCTTGGCAATATCGGTTATCAGATTGCCCTCAAGACTTGCAGGGCTCTTGGAATGCGTATTGCATACTACGATCCCTTCCCCAAGTCATCAGAACAAGAAGCAGCCATCGAAGCAACAAACTACACCAACCTGGGAGACATGCTCGCCATCGCCGACTGCATCGTCGTAGCTGCTCCCAGTGCAGGTGGGAAGAAGATCCTCGGTCGGGGAGAGATAGCCAAGATGAAGAAAGGGTCACGGCTGGTGAATGTTGCGCGCGGGAGTTTGGTGGATGAAGAAGCTGTGGCTGACGCTATGGATTCTGGACACTTGTTTGCAGTGGGCTTGGACGTCTTTGAGGATGAGCCGAGGCCGAACCCGAGGTTGCAGAGGATGAGGAATGCGACTTTGACGTGTCATACTGCTGGCGGTGCGCTTGATACGTCGATTGGGTTTGAGAGGTTGGCTATAGAGAATGTCATGGCTGTGTTGGAGGGGAGAGACGCTGCCACGGCAGTCAACAAGCACCTATTTAAGTAGGATAAATGAAGGATCTCAGCCTATAGCTATAATACTAGGTATTTTATAC
>VYWZ01000204.1:0-51540 GCA_008711595.1 Fusarium xyrophilum | reverse complement strand
CCTTTTTATGTCTGTCAACACAGACATCCCTTCTGACCCCACCTACGAGGCTAGACCTCTTACCCTAGGTTGCTCATCTCAACCGTCACAATAAGTACTTATAAGGCAAGTATTTTAAGCACTGATCCTGGCATGATCTGATTGTCTGGTATACACGGCACGGGCGTCAAACTACCAATCCCTCCGTAGCAGTAAGCGCCTTAGAAACAACCTATCCATAGATTTGGGATAAGGATGTGCATAGGCTCGAATAAAACTCCCGAACACTCCACTGCGACTTCGAAAGCAGAAATAAAGTGCCAGATAGAGCTGAACCTCCTGCAAGAAGAAATAGAGTCTTTAACAAGAGCCGAAGCACAGACTTCCATCTGCTAGCACGACCCTTAACACAGTGTCAGCCTCTACCAAGATACGAGGTCTGGCAACTATGACTTACAGTGATCTTCCAGTCACGCCACACAGGAAACAAGCTTCTATACCATAGATGTCCCTGGGAATACGGATAAAGCATGGCGTTCCATACTCTGCTGTTCTCAGAATGAGGTTGGATATACCAACTTTGGCACCCTGAGTTCCAAACAGTCTTTGACAGATCATCCTGGATGCGATTGACATAGCGCTCTTCAGCATCCCGGTCGAGCTCAACAACTCCGTTGGGGCTACCAAGAACAGGCTTCAGGATCCGCAATGCAAAGTTGACACTGTTCTCGATAGCCATGATAGCCGAAGTGTGACCTGTCGTCGCATTGGGGCCTGGCCAACAGTTAGTCAGTTATGTAAGGCATGCTATCCAAGTACGCACCGAGAAGCATGAAGAAGTTGGGGAAACCACTCATGGCTGAGCAATTATAAGCTTCGGCTCCACCAAATGATTCCCAGTGCTGTGCTAATGTTTCATCTCGGCCAATAACCTCGACTCCTTCCAAAAATGTGTTGGTAGAAAAGCCATTCGCCAGCACGATAACGTCGGCTTCGATAAAGCCACGGTCTGTCTCGACTCCGTTCTCGACAATTTTCACGGCCCGCTCGTTGGTCAGAGTCAGGTTCTTTGAGTGAAGTGATGCCAAGTACCCAGAATCGTAAATCCGTCTCTTACAACCGATCTCGAAGTCTGGAATCAAGAGATCGTGATACTTTGACGGGGCAGTATCTTTCATAAACTTCTCAGCATAAGCGCGTCGTTTCTGACGGAAATTGGCTGCAGAGGTAGTCATAGGAACTGCTTTTAGCTCAATCTCGTTGAACAAGAACATGAGTAGCCGCTGTATCATCATGGTGCCCGGGAGATATTTGAAGACCGACTTCAAGAAGTCAGTATACGGGCCATCAAGGGGCGGAAGCATCCAGTGTTTGGCACGGACTATCTGGGTCAGATGCTTTGTCTTGTCGACAATGGATGGGACGATTTGGGCAGCTGTGCACCCGTTTCCGATGACAACGATATTCTTGTCCTTGACATCAACGTCGTTCCTCCACTGCGATGTGTGAAAGATGGATCCTTTGAAGTTTTCAGAGCCGGGAACGTCGATCTCTCGAGGTGTAACCAGTATGCCGGAGCCCGCAAAGAGGAACCTGCATTCGTGTTGAAACATGACACCAGTCTCGTAGTCGCGAACATCAAGAACCCATCTGTTCTTTTCTTTGATCCATTGACATTTTTGGACTTCGACACCAAATGTCATCTTTGACGGTAAATCATATTTATACGCGACGTGTTTCTGGTACTTCCAAAGCTCCTCCTGTGAAGGTAGAACTCGCGACCAGTTGCGGTTGGGCTCGAAAGAGTAGCTGTAGAGGACACTTGGGGTATCGCAAGCAGAGCCTATGAGTTTAGCTTGGCGCACGATTTTGAGAACGTGTTATCAACATACCGGGATACTTATTCGCGTACCACGTCCCGCCGAGGTCACTGTGCCGTTCAAAGAAACGAATGTCGGTGATCCCGTACCATCGCTTGAGCGTGGCTCCCAGAGCAATGCCTGAGAATCCAGCGCCAATACAAGCAAACTGGCTACAGCCGGCTGGGGATTCTTCCATAGGCTTCATGCTGGGAGAAAAAGGGAGAGTGGTCTCAGGTCTCACAATCAGTGCGGACTGGCGCCTATGAACGGTGACTTATCTTATAGTCATGACATGTGTGTGTCTTTCTTTTCCCCCATTGGGTAGGTCGTCAGGCTATATGACAGCTCATACATGCTATGTCCTGTGGACGCCACAACTGCGCGGGTCGGGTTGTCTCCGTGAAACAAAGATGCCGCGATAGGTCAGGTGCATTCCTTGTATCTGTACTACAGCCGCATTTATCATTCCTGCCCTGCTGATAGGTAGTCAGAAAAGTGCTGACAAAAAGCCTAGGTACCAGATTTCATCTAGCCACCATCTGGCCAAGTTGATGGCTGGTCTGCCCAAGTATTTTTATCACTCTGGTGGTGTCGCACGCTTTGTTGGGTCCACTAGCTTTCAGCTGAGACGGGACCATCCCGACGCGTGCATCAATTAACTAGTCTAGAGTTCAAAGAG
Source organism: Fusarium xyrophilum (assembly GCA_008711595.1). NCBI lineage: Eukaryota > Fungi > Ascomycota > Sordariomycetes > Hypocreales > Nectriaceae > Fusarium > Fusarium xyrophilum. Next base: position 49,020 of record VYWZ01000204.1, on the reverse strand, counting down.
TCATGGACCCACAACCTTGGGATCTGTAAATTGCTCGGACCCCGTGGATCGCGGAACGGGCGAGTGGCTGGCTTCCGCTGTTCTCCTCCGCCCCAACCAAGCCGAGTTCCAACATCAGAGGCAAGGCACCCGAACTACGCATTATTGTACAGTTGACTCTTCCGCTGTCCTTTACATCAGTGACTTGCATACGCACGATATGCCAGAGCAGCAATCACGGCAACGTCGCCGCAAAGTGACATGGCATGTGACCCTTGTCGGGAACGCAAGTCTCGCTGCGACGGGATCAAGCCGATCTGCTCCACCTGTCGACGTCGGGCACCGGGGATCGAACAGTGCGTCTACAGGAACGGGAATGCGCGTACAGAATGCAGCGATGAGTGAGTAGCACAAACTCAGCAAGCAAATCCGACACCTACTAACAAGTGGCTCAAGTTACACAAGAGCTCTGCACGATCGCATTCGCTATCTGGAACGCCGGCTACAACAGGCTTCAGCATTGAGCGCTCAAGATGGGGCCAACAATAGACGAGCCTGGCCAGAGAGTACACCTGATACGGAGAACCAAGTCGAGTTGGACGCCCTCGTAATGGCATATCTCACACCCAGCTACTTACGCCATTTTTATCTACGGAAAGTATTGAGAATTCCAGCCATGCAAGACGCGTTACTGCCATGGGTACCGCCACGTCCTAAGAGGACATTGGACATCATCGTGACACACGCGAGGGCTTCTATGGTTCTTCCTCAGCTGCCTCATCTTTGAAAGAGACTTGTGGAACAGCAATCCCCCCACCAAGCCATCAGTCAAACCCTCAAGCTTGTACTTCACAGCCTATATGTCCTTTTGGTGACGTCGACAAGTTTGCTCTTCCTCCACGCCGTCTCGTACATCATCTTGTGGAGAGATATTTCGAGCGCATATAGTGGATATACCCCGTGTTCAACAAGCAGGCTATTGAGCATGGCTACAACTCACTTTGGCTGCCAAGTGGGCAGACTACATGCCCAGAAGAGTATCGGAACCTAGGCCTAGGCGAAGATGCCACCGCCGTTGCTTTCTTCTCTTCCCTAAATGCCATCTTTGCATTGGGGTGCATATTGTCGAATCTTTGCACGGCAGCCAAGACGAAAGCTTATGAAGTCTTCTTCAGTCGAGCCAAGGATAAAGTGAACCTTGAACTACTGGACATAAATGACCTGAGCGTTGTGCAAACTCTTGTGCTCGTTGCTCTGGTTCTACAAGGTACTTCGTTTCCAGATCGCTGCTGGAACACTACTGGCTTGGCTTGTCGAGTGGCGCAGGGTTTGGGCTTGCATAGTTTGCCGCCGTATAACCAGCAAGAGTCGCGAGTACAGCGAATTAGAAGACGGATATGGCACGGCTATATTTTGTTCGATACGTAAGGATATATAAAGAACCTTCTTTGATGGTCGCTAATACGTACAGGCTGGTAAGCATGACTTTCGGTTGGCTCACGATGATCACCAATATCTCAACGCTTTCCTTACCAGAGAGGACTGTCTCCAACCTTCAGAACATCGAGAATTACGAGAATTTCAAGCTACAGTTCCAGATTGAGAGCGTTCGTCTAAGTATTATCCTAGATAGCATCCTGTCAAAGTTGTACAGACCGTGGCAATGCAAACTGCCTCAAGATGATCAGGTTGCTGTCTCTCACATAGATATCAGTAGTCAAAGCGTGGCATCTTTGACAAGCTACAAGGGAAGTTTCGGTTTTTCGAGCTTGGACTTCCAAAATTCCTCTCCTGGCATGAACCTATGGCTACAGAGACAATCCCGCCCCACGAAGTTACGATTCTCGCGAATCAGAGAAATGTGCTACAGTCACGGTAAGATATCCGATATAACCAATACTGACATGCCTGGATTGCTTAAGGAACGACATCAGGTTTACTTATCTACAAGTCATGCTGTACCGCCCAATCTTGAGTCAGCTGTTGGCTCTGAACACTTCACAGGGCAACAGTGACGACTTAGACTCATCATTCAAGCACGACGGCGCCGGGGCCTGTGTGCGCTCTCCAACACAACTCAACAACTTAGTTCACGAGACCTTTCACACAGAGACTGCCGAGGTATGGTGGTGAAACAGTCTATGTAATCCTAATTTCCCAACTTGAAGGCACAAGCTGGCCAGGGTTATACAGATGCTTGCACAGCTAGCTTAGTGCTCATGACATGTCGTCTCTGTCCCTCCTTATGGGCCACACCGGACCAGGCAAGCGTAATTGAGGCATCGAACAAATTCTACTCGGTTCTGGAGGTCATCTCTTCGTTTAGCTTGTCCATTCGCAAGTCCTTCGACCGGCTTACCAAAATGCACCAACACAGCCTCACTACCCCGCGCTGGGAGACAGCTTGACTGCAGGGTTCACTTAGGCCGTTACAGCGTTGCAGTCTGTAATCGTGTTGCCAGCATTGTTGAGAATATGCAGTTGGATGCCGTATTGTTAGCTCGCATCTGTGCAACCAACAGTCACATTTTAAATGGGGCGTAACGTAACTATATCACATGTACGAGTAGAGAGGAGAGATAAGACAAAGATCGCTGTGCCGGGATCCCGAGGGGGATGACTCAAGGTAGAAAAGTCTAAAATTCTGTCCGGAATGTAGTTATAACTTATAAGCTTAACTATCCGCTTGTGGCCCGGTAGCATACCAGCTACTACCTCTTCAATTTCTCATCACAGCCCGACCGAACTCTTCCCCCATAACTATAACAATATAAGGGTCTGTTGAGTTAGCATAAGGACCGATTCATGCGTTCAACGTCATGTCCGAAAATAGTTCTTACTCACTTCCAATATGGGAATGCACAGAGAGTTACTCAATAGCACTTATGTCGGCCATCATATGCTCCAACAGGAATACACTCATGCTTTCCAGACTACAGCCAGCCCCTGTCGTTCTTTGGGTAGTAGTCCAGAGAGACACAGTTTACATGGCCAAACTTGTCTTTGCACTTGATAGCACAGCGTTGTTGCTGGCCAACTGGGTTGCCATCAACGAAGTAGCATTGTCCGAATAACTCTCTAGCACATGTGAAGGCTTCAGCGGCCGTCACAATGGCGCCGACGATAAAGAGCACTGAGATTTGTATGCTGTCGAGGGTAGATGAAAAATAAATTTTGACTTGAAGATAGACTGTAGAATAAATAGTGTTCTGAAGCCAAGTGTAGTTGCTAGACTTGAGAGGGGTGATAGAGGCTTTTATATCTCTAGTTTTACACAGACAACTTAAAATTTGTACAAACTATAGATCATAGCCCCCAAATCTATTCCATGCCAGGAATACTAAGGCAGTGGCTCCCAGCGTGATACAAAAGCTGAGAAAGGCCTATACTTGGAACACATTACGCAAGCCAAGCATATAGGCCGTATTGAAGACTTCTTCTATTCTCTCTCAACGGGTTTACTGCATAACTTGTTATTACACAGACTAAACTAGACATTACCTTTTACGTTCCTACTTAGCTATTAATAGTCAGCCAGAGCCAAAACCCCTTACTAGCTAACTTAGCAGTATTCGATAAAGTAATTCTACCAGAGTATATACTTACTCTGTAAATCTATACACAAGGCAGATAGTGCGATTGATACTGCCAAGAAGGGATTGGCAGCTGCCAAGCCCTTAATATCAGCACCTGTAGATCTAATTGCAGATCCCCTATTAGCCTTAGGGATCGGCAGTAAGACGGGATAGCTGGAACCTGCCAAATATACGGCCCTCGACGGATTTGGCTGACACTAAAACTCGCCGCGATCCGCCGATTTGGGGTCCGTGTTTCATCCTCCCCAAGTCTGCCTTGTCTACACCTGCTATAAGCCCCATTAGATTGAAGATCTCATGTACGATGAGCGGTTAATTCAGCGTTTTAGGTAATAGCCATGCAAGAGCAGGATAGAATGACGACAGCGGAAAACAATACCCGAAGTACAGAATGCACGAAGGGAACTAACGCTATGTACTATTACACGGTAAGTCTCTCGGGGAAACACATACTACAATCTAGTACGCTCCTGTGTATCCCGAGCCAGCTCTTCTGCCATAGCCAAGGCAATGTGTTCAGAGATCGCCATGATAGTGACCATAGGGTTGACACCACTCGCACTAGGAAAGACACTTGCATCCGCGACGATCAGATTCTCACAGCCCCAGACCCTTCCAAACTCGTCCACAACACCGTCAGATTCCTTGGTGCTCATTCGACACGTGCCCATTTGGTGAGCAGATCCATACGTTGTATCTGGCGTCTTGTTCCCATGAGCTTCCATTTTCTTCAGCCATTGCGAAAACTTCGCATCTGTGACTCCCGAAGAGCTATCAACACCATTGTCCAAGCTCTCAGGCTCACGAACAAATGGCTCAAGACCAGGAATTATGGGGTGTATCTTCAAGGCACCTTGTACATAGAGAATCTTGGCCAATCCAAGCATACCCTTCATGTTATTGCTGGTGTCGAACTTGGAGGGAGTGTAGACCAATCGAGGGGTGCCATTTATGGGGTCCGCTGTGACGCGGCCGCTGTCGCGATCTCGAGTGATAGCAATATATGCTTCCATGTGCCTGTACTTAGATATCGTAGCTTTGTAGTCAGCTCCTGAAGTCCAATTGCACCATGTAAGACACATAGAAGGCTATCACTATCAGTTTTGCTTTGAATATTGGTTATCGGGGAGACTTACCAGCATTGCAGGACGCTCGAGCCTCACGCCATGACCATGTCCATCAACGTTATCGAAGCTCGAAACCACAGAGGTGAGGATTCCGCCTGCGATGTGTTAACATCTGGCCTCGTTCTGAAGTGAAGACTCGAAAGTGGTGACATACCTTCCCATGGCCGCGTCTCTTGTTCAAATATTGCTGACACGAATGATGTTGGGTGTAGATGGAGGTTGCGTCCAATATGCTTGTTCTACACTGATGTATTAGCAATCGTAATCCCGAATCCGAAGGACAGACTTCGAGTCGTACCGTCAGCCCACTGTTCTTCAAGATGATAGGACTACACAGACTACCAGCTGAAATCACAACCCTCTTGGCACTGATCGTTACCGTTCTAGCTGATGTATCCGAGCCGTCTCTCGGCCTCCAAGTTCCAGTCACACCAGTGGCGACACTCTTACCTCCACGCTTCTTGAAAAGGACTTTGTTGACGTAAAAGCCGGTTATGAACTTGGCTCCGCACCTAGCAGCATCCGGTAGCCAGCCGTTAACAGGCCCATTCTTCTGGCCCTTCCAGCAACCCATAGAACAATATCCATCTAGATGCTCTCCATGGCCTGTATTCTGGGGCACTTGTTTAGCACTGTATCCGAGTCTGCGTCCACCCTCGAGCAAAACATTATTTCCGTGGTTATGGTTGATAGGCTCGTTGCTGACGCCCATACGCTCGCAGACTGAATCAAGATGTTCCTGGAACTTGGCCGATTTGAAGAAGCTGAGACCTCGCTGGTCTGCCCATTCATCGCGGACTGTGTTCTGGGGCTGTAAGCACGCGCTCCAGTTGACTGTTCCGCCCCCACCAAAACATGATCCTGCAATTGTAGAGATAGACCCGTCTTCAGAAGATACCAGACCTCCCCCCTCGAAAAGGTGGAAGTATCCTGCGCTTTGATCGAGGGGCATCGACGTCGTTTCAAAATGCTGTCCTTTTTCCACAACCAAGACGCGATGACCTGCCATAGCCATAGTCCTAGCGACGACTCCTGCACCACATCCCGAGCCTACAATGACAACATCGGTTTCTAGTTGAACATGGGTTTCTGGATCGTTGAATTGCATGAACTCAAAGGGGTATGATTCGACCGGATGCCATCCAACAGGAGTGGATGGGAAGCCAACGACTTCATTGAAAAGCGTACTCGATCGGAGATAAACATGCTTTCCGATGACTGAGAGTTGTTTGAAGAGGACGCGAAAGGTAACTAGAGAGCTCGTTTGCCAAGAGTTAAGTACTGATGTTCGGTCTTGGGGAGACAGATCACAGAATAATGTGAAGTAGCCAGTCAGAGGGAGGACAGCAGCTCGGTTCCTGCATGTCACCATATAAGTAATCCATGTTGCAAGCCAATTTGAAGGAGGAATGGCTTACCCGAGAAGCGAGCATAGTGTAGCAATCGCAGACAGTTTATCCGCATGGAGATTGGCCAGCAAACGCTTCAGAATTTCTTCAAACAGTGGCATATTAGAAGGCTTCTCTTCAAGAAAAGCCCCGAGTGTAGAGTCATCGCAGTTACTGAGCAGAGCACTCTTCTGACCAGCTGGTATCGCGCTCTCCTGACAAGGAGCAATGATAGTGTCCATAATAGCCATCATGACTTGCCATTGCGCATCTGTCAGAGGCCCTGAGCTGGGACCTGTAGGAAGGCCCACTGCCGTACGTTCAGCCATTGTGAGGATCTTTGTGTTGCCGTGGCTCTGGGAAGAGTGAAATGCGAGGATCTGGCACTTACAGATCCCAGGACAAGGCGGCAAACATCTTTAGGGCTCCTCGGGACATCACATGCCAGTATGGGGTGGAGACTAAACCCAGGTTTACCCCTCATTGTTCGTATTTATTGGACACTAGCCTACGCCGTTAGCTCATTCTTGGAACTGTTCCGACGGAACGGACCCGTGCCCGCGTTGCTGGAGGTAAAACTATTTCCAAAAAGAATGGGAACAAATTATATACGGATTTCTGATAGCTTCGGCGTTCCCAGCTAATATATGTCCACGATAGGTCGAATCAATGTTTTTCTCTGAGATCGAGGCCATTCGGAATCTTGATGTCTTTTCACGATGCAGATCTTCGCAAGCTAGTCCTAAAGCATCGATAAATGCGCCAGCTGTCCAATGCGGAGCGCTTCCGTCAGCACCGACGGCACTTTGGTGGGGGTGTCGTGAACTTTCGGTTCTCTCACGCCAAGTATCTTAGTATCGCCAAACCAAAACCTGTGCCATGCCGAGGTCTGGATTCTGGGGCTTCAATACTCCGTAGGGAATTCCTCGGCATGGGCTACCGGAGTGACACGAATACTGGACCCTGTTCCTCATGTTCGTTCAATCGACACCTAGAACCTATGGCCAAAGTGCTCAACCTCGCCTCAGTCCATATGTTTAATACCATATTGCGTAAGCCATGATTCCCCCATTCTCGAAGTGGGAGAAGCTGAAGCTAGCTCTGCGTCTATCGTATGCAGGTACAGTAACGACAGTGTCCTAACTGATCACAGTACAAGTTGCTAACATGTGCGTGCCTAAAGTTCCCCTCACTCTCTCCTATATATTACGCTCCGTCCTTGTTACAAAACGTAGAGGTCTCCCATCACGCCTATTCATCGTTTGCGCCGTTCTAAAAGTAGCTGTTGGATTCTCACCTCGGCAGATCCAGTACTTGTCTCTGGCAACTCGAGAGGCATACTAAAAATGGATATAGCAATAGAAAGTGGAAGCGGAGAGGTTTGGGCATCACCAACATGTCACGAGGCTTGTATATGACCGAGAGGTTCTAGAGGATGGGAAGTCGTCGCTGCTGTGGATAGGCGATCGAAAACAAGCAAAGAAGGTCGTTCTGTTTTTCCACGGTGGTGGCTATGCGGCATCCATAACGGCGGGACAACTGGACTGGTGCTGGCGATCGTATGTCCTTGCAGGGGCCGAAAAGGGCGTTGAGGTCGCAGGGGCTGTTCTTGAGTACACCTTGATTCCCGAGGCGAGGTACCCAGTGCAGCTCCGCCAAGCAGCAAGCGGGCTGGCTTATCTTCTTCATAAGGGGATTTCACCTCATGATATTATCATTGGAGGAGACTCTGCTGGCGGACAACTAACAGCGCAATTGCTCTGCCATCTCCTGCAACCACTACCCACAGTCCCAGAAATAACATTAGCCAAGCCCCTGGCTGGTGCCTTTCTGGTTTCTCCTTGGGTAGCCCAAGCCACCCACGATGTTTCATACAAAGAGAACGCATGGATTTATATGCTTCCAATACCTGGCATTATGGCATTTACCAAAGAACTGCCGGGTCCTGATGCCAAACCCGCCATCTCAGCATTTCCACTAGACAGAGACGAATCCAGCCTGGCCGGAATGTCATCTGTCTTGATCCAGATGTACGTGACTGCCGGAACACACGAGATCTGCCGAGACCAGGTGCTTGCTTTCAAGGAAAGGGTCGAGCGCTTGAACCCCGACCTGAAGTTGCGGTTCCAGTGCTATGAGAACTGTGCCCATGACTTTGTAGTAATCGAGAACAAAGATGGAGAGTGTACTCAGGACATGAAGCAGTGGATGGTTGATTTACTGGCTGCGGAGTAGGGTGAAGTAGGTTACAGTTACTATCAAAATTCAAAAGATCGGCAGTTATCTCATTCGCTGTGACGTTCACGACGATCCAGGCGGCTAGCTTTACAGGCAGACCGGGACATCGGCCAGTACAGAGTACACTGACTTGAATAGATAACTGATAGAGACCTGGCATCTTGTACTTACAGAAGAAAATATGCCTAATAAATCAAGCTTCTGCAAAGTCACCAGCGAATGTTTCACTAGCTAGGTAGTCCTTGGATAGCTGTAAACTTAGTCAAGGTGTCACGTGTTCTACAGCAGCACGCTAGTTAACATCAAGACCGTCTGTGGGAGCATTATTTCGGATAGTACGGCTCTCCCAGCTTTCTTTAGATACGGAAGCCGTGGATTGCGTACCTGACCTTCTTTTAAGTTTCTAGAAGCAAAGTAAAAGAGCGATGACATGGTAAGAGACTCATGGCTCCCCTTGTATTACTCCACTATAGACAGAGCCGGTAGCGTTTTATTAACAGCTTACGTATGACTTAAAGTTTATTACTACTTTGTAAGTTTTCTAAGTTAAAGTTTAGAATGATTTAATAATAAGAGATTTTTATATTAATAGCCTGTATGCTGCCTTAAAACGATCTCTCTCTTAACTTCTATCTAAGCATTAGCTATTCACTTCACTTCTCGCACTTATCATCACTAAGATTTACTACCTAAACAATCATCTAAAATGAAGATCTCAATCTTCCTATCAGCTGTTTTGGCCTCGTGGTATGTCATGCCCTCTTCATCTCAATCCAGGGGCATCTTTATCTTGTCTTCACCTCATACATATGGCTAACACGACAATAATAGCGTCGCTGCCCAGCAAAAAGTTTATTGCTGCTCTCTCAACTCCCTCGATCAGATTGTGGCGCATAATGGCTATACCAAAAGCTGTTGTGGCAACAATGTACTTAGCAAGGACGAGGTGAGTTTCCTAGTTTACTTGAAGATGTTTATTGTGTTCTGTGCTAATGCAAGTATAATAATTTAGTCTTACTGTACCGTATATGGAGATCCCGTGCCTTTTGATGAATGCTGTAATGGTAATAGGGATAATGGGGGTATTGCAGCTTGTCATGAATAGTGTTTAACCTCTTTGACTGGGACACCTTGTTGATTGCTGGAAGTATGATTTTTCTCCCCGGTCATAGCCTTATGGCATAGTAAATAGAGGTGTCTATAGCTTTTCCAACTATATGTAGCTAGGAAGTATTCATCACAAGAGCAATGTCGAGTCAAAGGATGTATTACGACAGGCCTATCTGGGTCCAGTCAGCAGCTTCCCAACTCTATATACGATAAGATCCCGAGTTTCCATCATGACCATAGCAGCAAAAGTTGATGCAAGGGCAAGCCACATCTTGGGCCAGTTTCCAGCAGCGCTGTTTGTCGAACCATCAGTAGTCGAAGGCGTAGCTGTAGCACTGCTCGCGGACGAGTTTGCACCAGCACTGGTTGTCTCTGCGTTGTCGTTCTTGAATTCGGCACTCTCAGTCTCGCTAGAAGCGTCGGATGAAGCTGTTGTTGAGGATTCGGAGTCAGTCTCGGTAGTTGCCTTGGTGGTGAATGTAGATTCGGAAGATGTCTTGGGAGTAGTAACCTTGGAAGCTGTCTTTGAGGCGGCTTCGGAAGCAGTTGATGAGGAGTTATCGTCGTCGTCGTCACTACCACTATCCTTCTCATCAAACTTGATGCTCTTGTATGAGCCCGTCTCATCGCTGTAGGTGTAGCTCTCCGCAGGGTTGAGGTTCTCAATCGTAATCTTCTGAACAGTCATGGTGTAAGGACCTTTAGTGTAATCAGTCTCTCCACCAGCCCACTCGATAGTTCCCTCAGCATTATCAGGATCGCCACCGGCCCAGATACCAAGCTTGACGCGCATGGGAGTCTGAGGATAGTTCTCTCCTCCAAGGGCATCAGCGTAGTTGAGTGTACGGACAGCAACACCATTGATGTACCACTCGCAAGAATCCTTGGTCCAGTGAATGGTATAGTTGTGGAACTCCTCCTGGACCTGGGTGACTGCATAAGTAGCGCTTCGAGTATCGGATTCAGAGTTTCCTTTGCCGTAGTAGTTGGTCTGAACGTCTCCGTCTTTCCCTCCAAGCCACTCCCAGTCAACCTCATCGAGAACATCGGAAAGAAGCACGACGGATGAGACGATGCCAGTTCCGGGCGCAGCCTTCAAGTGAACCTCCATGCGACCGAAGAACATGTACCACTTGCTCTCAATGGTAGGTGAATCACCCTGCTTAGAAACAGTGAACTCAGCACCATCAGAAGTATACTTGACAGTGCCATGGCCAGTTCCCTCCCAATTGTCATCATCAGCACCCTTGGTGAAGTCGACCGAGTATGATGAAGAAGCAAGACCTTTGTTGGCAGAGCATGCTAGGCTATAATCAGTGTCTGTTAAGAAAAACAAAGCGGATACTGTTCACATACTCTTTTTCATAGGGTTGCACTCGCTGTAGGTCTGAGCAGCAGCTGAAGCGCAAAGACCCGCAAGGGCGATCTTGGACCAATACATCGTGGAGAAAGTAAGGAAAATTGGATTAATATTAAAATGAGCGGAAGTCGTAGCAGGTCACAACAAAAAGAACGAGTGACTTTTTAAAGAATGCGACCTTCGCCTACCACGAGTTCAAAAAGCGAAAATGAAAACAAAGATGCGCAAGCAAACTTTAGGTAAGTGGGAGAGAATGGTGGGCTGTGGCGGGTACAAAAAAGCGACTGCGTTATCTTGCTGCGCCTGGCAAACTTTTTTTTCAGCTAGTCTAGAGCTCATGAGTGTTGGTTCAGAACCCAGTTTCTGTTACAGAGTATCCGTACTGCTAAGGCAATCGAAAGTCGAAAGGGGAGAGATGAAGATTGACCCGGTAATACTGGGTACCGTTGCGTAACGCAATCCTTGCCAGTGGAGAACGGGTAACTTACTCCGACGCGTAATTACCCGGTGGGTAAGTCGTCACTCTTTAACTTATGGGGAACACTTCAGCTGATTCCTCCAAGATCGGATGATTTGAGCCGTGTTATCGGCATAGCTGAGAATATCCAAATCATCGACGGAATCGAGACGCATCATTGACTTCCCTGACGATCTCAGTGGGCTTTGACTCATTTTAGTGAGGCACACGAAGAATCCTCCTGTCAGCTCGTAAAGAAGATTTTTTTCGGATAAAATCGTAACCCTATGCGAGGGGTGATGATCTCGCGAGGTGGTTCTTTTACTGCAACACGATAAATACCACTTTGAAGCTTTCGTGACTGTTGTATTGAGCCGTACGTAGCCTTGTTGGTAGTGCGAGATCTGCGTAGTACAGATCGAAGTGCGATACATGGCTTCGGGTATGTTCGATAAGTGTCCGAGAGCCCGAGACTTGGTCTGTCATTGCAGTAAAAATAGCTGTCGCTAGACCTAATGCTGGCAGGGCCGCTGAGTCAGTTGGTGTAGGGTAATGTTCTAGAAATCGCGATCACAAGGAAGCGATATTGTATTCACAATTCAGAGAAGATAATATTATAGCAGATATATTCATATCTTATGCTCAGTCTACCTCACTTCTATGTAATGCCATAAAAGATATTGGTGACTATAACATGTCCCTGATGATGCGCATGACTCTGTGAAGTCTCAATCATTGGCTTGACTTTTGCATCGACTCACTGTACCCAACGACAACATTCTCTACGAAAGATAAGATAGGCCATCATTGATAATTATAAATAAACTCTAGTCTCTATCACTATTTATTCGAAGCTGTACTAAGCCACAAGCCCAACTCAACTCCAACACGCGCTCCCTGATCAATCATGCTCGACCTCTCCATATCTCGCCTCCACTTCCTCTGTCGATCTGGCTTGGCACAATTCACGAATGAAGCCTCGTTTTCCACCTTCTCGCAGCCAAGGCTCTTTGAGTATCTGCATTGTCTCTCTCGGTAGTTCGAAATATGCTGCGTCGCTGAGGTAACTCTCTAGAATTCCTTCAAAAGCTGTGTCGGGGAGTTGTTCAAAGACTTTGGGATTTTCGGCGATGACTTTGGAGAGAGATTGGCCAAATGGGCCGATCGCGACGACGTCGATGAGACAGAGGCTTGCATATGGTAAGTCATGGAGGAGATATCCCCGCAAACTGACAAGACCGGCATTATCGTGGGCGACGACGTGAGCCCTCTCATGAACCCAATCTGCCTGCCAGGACTTGAAGAGCGCAGCAAACACCTTCGCTTGTCGCGCGAGGTTGCTATCATACTCCTCAATTGCGCTTGAGCTGGCCTTTGTCGGATCTAATTTCTTCTCTGCTGGCGTGTCGCCGAAACCAGGTCTATCGAAGAGATACACGTGAGACTGAAGCGACAGTGGAAGGGCAAAAGGGACCCAGACGCGAGATGACCACGGAGTTCCATGAATGAAAATGAGAGGAGGCGATTTGGGATCGCCCAGTGAGCCCCATTCAACATCGTACCTGTGCGCTGAGGTATTGTAGTGAAAGCTTTGAGTCAAAGCTGTAGGATCGTGTGAGGAGGTCATCGTGAGATAAGAGGTGAGTTTGAGCGTTGCAGCGTCAATGTGAAGGGAAATGTGGGACAGGTTGAACAAATTTGAAGGGTAAATTGAAGAAGAGTTGTTGCGGATTATCGTGCTTTATCTGTACATAGCAGGTGGCCATTTTGATGCAAAACATGATGACATTTAAGTGAAATGGAGGGTGAGATACTGATAATGTGAGATGACGCGCCCGCGCCTTTATTTTGACGACTCACCAAACCACGGAAACCTGCTTCGAGAAGTTCCGAGACAAACACTATCAAAGAGACAGGAGATGGGCACAAAGACAGCATCTTGGAGCGGAAAGGTGAGATGGGCAGATGAGCCAATCAGCCTCATCCCAGGCACCAAAACCTCCAGCTGCTTCAGTTAAGCACTTGAGCTTACAGCGCTTGTTGCTCGCGATGGTTCTGTTTGGCTATATTTACGTTCAGCTTTGTGTGATGAGACAAAGGCAATTGTTGTGTCTGACAGGTCGGGGATACGTGATGAACTTAAGCTAATTGCAGTCTTAGCAATTCTGGGCGCGATCGATGATGTAACCGGCGCCCTTCATTTGACGCTGATGATAAGTAGCCTCGTAGTCACCAAATTTCCTCTTTCTCCAACATCGTCAGATCGCGTAAAGAGCGCATGGTATCGCATCTTTGTAAACACTGAAGTACCCGGCTGCGACACCATCATGTCGACAACTACAGCCGTCCAACTCGAAGCCTACGGCAACGGCACAACCTACGAACCCACCACCTCCTCAACCCTCCGCCCAACAAGAGCCGGCCTCGCTGAAAACACCTCCCCAAGCAACCATGAGTCAGATGACCCAGCCCTTGAAGCCTCACGTATCGTTGATAGCACTGTCCCCGACGGAGGCTACGGCTGGGTCGTAATCGGTGCCTGCGCCGTCGTCGCGTGGTGGGTCATCGGCCTCAGCTACGTCTGGGGTGTGTATCAAAATGCCCTCGTTGAGCGAAACGTCGGGTCTCCCCTGGCTTTATCCTTCTGTGGTTCGTTATCGCCTGCTCTGATGGCGACTGTTGGGGTTATCGTGTCGAGAATGCTACGGACGTTTGGGACACGGAAACTCAGCAGCGTGGGGATCATTCTCATGGCGCTTTCGCTCATTGGCGCAAGCTTCGTCGCTGATCATCTTGCTGGGTTGATCTTTCTTCCTGGTATCCCTCTTGGTCTTGGCATGGCTGGTTGCTTCATGTCGTTCTCTCTCGCACCCGCTCAGTACTTCTCGAAGAAGAGGGGTCTGGCCAATGGCGTAGTCTATGCAGGCGGTGGCTTTGGAGGTGCGATTATGAGTATTGCAACCAACTCTCTCATTGAGATGCATAGCGTTGAATGGGCCTTTCGCATCACTGGCATCCTCATCGCCGTTTCGGGTCTTCCAGCTGCGCTTCTGATCAAAGAGAGAGTACCTTTGGCAAAGACCGGAATCGTTGACTGGAGACTCTTTCGACAGCTCAACTTTGCAATCCTCTTCTTTGCCGCTGGCATCGGTATCTTTCCTCTTCTCGTTCCACCTTATTTCCTCCCTCTGTACTCTCGATCCATGGGTCTGAGTACAGGTACTGGTGCAGGACTCGTCGCAGGCTTCAGTTTCGCATCTGCCGTAGGACGAATCATGAGTGGATATCTCTGCGATAAATTCGGGCCGTTGAATACCCTTGCGGCATTCTTCCTCGGCAATTCTCTTACCATGCTTGCCCTCTGGCCCGCATCAACGACCCTCGCGCCATTGGCTGTTTTCGCAGTGCTCAATGGTTTGATGAATGGTGGATTCTTTTCTTCCATGCCTACTGTTGTCGGAAACGTCTTTGGATCCGCTAGAGTGTCAACAGCTATGGGCATGATGATTGTTGGCTGGGTTGCTGGCTACCTCTTTGTAAGTTCAATACTCATCTACGATTATACAATTAGAAGACTAATGTGATGTCTGCAGGGATCTCCTATTGCTGGTTTCCTTCTGCAAGCACATGGAGGTGCAAATGAGGGACTGGGCGCATATCGACCTGCCATGTTCTACGCTGTGTCCATGTCAGCCATCGCTACTGTTCTGACTGTTATTCTACGATTGCGAATCAACAAGAAGTTAATGGCAAAGGTCTAGGCCGTCACACAAATAACAGTTGGATAGAATCAAGAAGATAGACGGAGGAGAAGATCCCGGGGCTCACTGCAACGGCTAGATAACCTGAGACATAATTAAATATCAAGTAGATAGAAATACACTATGAATGTAACGTATCTTGTTCCTCCACCCCTGAAAGGAAAGCAACATCTTGGCTCTGTCTACCTCAGCAGATCTTGAAACTCCACTACCCGCGCCAACCTATTTCTTGTCCTTCTTCTTGTTGGCAATACAAATTGGGCATCGGTCACTGTTCGTGTACTCCACTGAAGTTGGATAATGAACCCCGGTACATTGACCGTTATTTTTGTATCCCTCACACATGACGGTAGCGGCGAGAGTTGTGTTGAGAACGTAGAAGCAGACGTTGCACTTGTACACGTCTCGTTTGGTAGTGCACATGTCTAGAAGATACCTTATTGTGGTGTGTGGGTTAGTTTAGATCGTGTTATTACTAAGGATTGTAATCAAAGAGAAAGAGAAGGGCCTTGGAAATTCTATTGATGTAATATATAGTCATCGTGTTACAGTGAATAGTTGAGGAACGTTTCCTCGATCATTGGGTATAAGAGAGGCGCATTTCCAGAATGGCTTAATATGCTCAGATCTTAGTTTCCATGATCTGATTCTATCACTGATAGTGTAGCTATACCATCACAGCTCTCCGTACATCGACAGCATTTCAGTTAGGTCTTGTTATCAGGTCTTATTCGGTCAGTAATTATTCAGTCAGTGATCATACTTACCTAGCTAACTACTGCTGACCTATTCCGTTCCATGTCTCACCCCCTTGCGAGGTAGATAACCACTCTGATTAGCTATCAGGTTCACAGACAATACACTTGTCTTCCTTTTTCCGTTCGACGCAAGGACCACATTCATAAAGCATGTTAGCTGTCAGTTGATGTCTTACCCCAAGACAAGCGTCGCGCCCATTTTCCAGATATCTCTGGCATGGTTGAAGAGTGTGCATTGTTCTTGTGATCTCCTCGCCGCATGTTTTGCAGATCACTACTGTGCCCGGAACGTTGCACATCCTGAAGATAAATTTCGAGCTCGATGTTGATAGTCTGTTTGACAATGAGGTACTGGGGAAGTAATGGCGGGGGAAAGTGGAGGCCCGGGGAGAATTTAAATAGCCTGGTTGTTCTTTCATCAGTCTGGTGGTGAACATATGAAGTGCGTCTTTCTGCACACGGATGAACTACACATGTCGACATTTTTTCGACTGTACTGAGCTTGAACATCATTTATCCAACGCAAGTAGCGGTCCAACTCTTCTCACATCGGTTACTCAGAACTGGAAGACTTGAGAGCCTGCTCTAGTTATTTGGTGCGCCTTAAACGGTATTCGATGGTGTTAATCGGAGACTTGTCATACTAAAAAACAGAGACTTTCACAGAGATAATCCGAATGCGGTTCAATAATGATATTTGATTTTGTAGCTGGAGGAAACGCGCAGTCCGGTTCCTCAAATCAACTAGGCAATGTTACGCCTTTCACTTCTTTTGTTCTTCTGGCAGATAGGGCAATGCTTCTTTACAAGCCACCTAAGTTCTGGTTCGGGGTAATCGGTCTTGTTGCAGCCTTTTCCTCCCTTGAAGTCATCGCATTTTATAGACTCTGCGTGGACATTCCCAATTTGGTTCTTACATGTCCCGCACTTCTTGATTCTGCGATTGACCCCGCACATATCGGCGATTTAAAAGTTCTGCGATGGAGTGTAGTGTGTTGTGGAGTCAGTGTTTGTTTGATTGGAAGTTGATATCCTGGGAGAATGAAGGAGACCAGATTGCTGTCCCTGGGTCTCAAATCGTTGCCGATAGTCTTGCGAATGTGTGGGAATGCTGCCCAGACGTGGCAAATTACTAACTATTGCAATGCAATGAATCAGTCAACCCGCACCAGGGTGAACAACACAGGCATGTCAGGGAGGGATCAGCTTGACGCTGTAGCAACTCGTTAGGGAATTTGGCATCAAATCTCAGTGGTAAATTAGAGCTGTGCTTTGCAGTTGGGACCCATGGCTGAGAGTTTACATCAGCACTGAGAACTTAGTAATAGAGGAAATTATAGCCATCTGTAAATGAAAGTCATATTAGCTGGAACAGGTTATATGCTCCAAATCTACAAGTCGCAAATGGTCTCCGACGCCGAACGGAATTAATCAAAGGCCAGTTATGCAACGGGACAGCGACAATTGAATAGGAAATCTTGATATCGTTCAAGAACGGTGTTTATGCACTAGCTAATGCCTAACATACAGTGTCCTGCCTCTTAAGCTAATCCACCGACCTGTCATCCTTTACCTGGGGTTCATCTTCTTCCTCAAGCACACAGGGCAGAGACTCTCATGCGTTCTCTCCTTATGGGATCGGTATCTTGTACCTTTGCAGGCTTTCCCCTCGGTCACTTCCTTGCAAGGAATAGGTACAGCATGAGTCTTGTTGATCTCAAAATAGCAATCTCTGCACTCTTTGACTGTGATATGAACTGTGCACATTGTTGCGTTAGAAGGGATTTATGATGGAGTATGGTAGTGTAAGTATTGGGTTGCTTTAGATTGATAATATGGAAAATGGGGGGAGAGAAATACCAAGACTCTCGTTCTCTTTATATACTTGTACAGCCCTCCACGTGGCTTCGTCGCTGTGTGGAACAGTGCTACAAGAAGAAGAATGTGCATTGAATGATGTTGAATTATTCATCCTCTATCACCGTGAGCTTTGAAGCGGAAGGCTGTTTTTGCGATTTGCTGAAAAGACGTTTATGAGCTTTTGTGATGAATATCAGCTTCAACACTGAGCACACATACCACACAAGAAGCAAAGCAAATATCCTCCATCGCCACAATTCCCGTCCTTGTACCTTGGAGGAGTGCAACCACTGCAATGTCTCTTGCTACGCCACCGAAATTTCTTTGGCCAACAACTCAACCAGTGACAAAATCTTCCCTCTCGTAAGAGACTATCGCAGGGTTCAGTTACGGTGAGTTTCTCCTTGATTGTCATCTCGCACAATCTGCCTCTTTGACCTTGCACATGTTTTCTGTCGGAAGGGTTGCTCAGTGATGTTGTTGACTGGGTAAATATCAGGGTACTCGGAAGATGGTTTGTGAAGAATGAGGTACCCATGATGTTACGTCTGTTGTCTTCCTTGAGTGCAGATGTAACTGCATCGGTTTCCATTGTAAATGCCTGTCTTGGAAAGAGTGTCGTTGATGTAAGTTCCTCATAGAAGGGTTTCGTGGGTCACGCCGGCCTTTCTGCAGCTATTCGAGAGCGACAAAAGCTGGAACTCTGTATCCTTGACTTGCGGAGCTGAACACACCCGACTTGGGCACATCACGATCTAGTTCATTGTGCTTGTGAAAAGGCTTATCTCACTCAGTAATTACATCACGTTATCGTTGGTATGGTTAGCTTTATCGTGTGATCATGTAGCTTTAGTCCTTGAATTTCAATTTCCTGTCTCTCCTATGCTATCATCTGACATGAAAGCTTCCACCCACTGGTCTTGGGCATCTCCGTTCAAGCTGCCCTTGCAGCAATGGGATTAGGTGTTGTACAAAACGGGCAGGCATCCGTATCTTTCTCTGACTTGTTTTCTATGTCCGGCAGTTTGGCGCTGCACTTCCCCTTCTTTTTAAAGCCGTCACATTGCTTGGTTGAGGTCTCATCTTCCAGTATATATGCGCACTTCTTGCACGTGACGGTTCGTTTCGTGGTTTGACACATCTTGAGAGAAACCTCTAGATTAGCTAGTATTAAGAAAGTGTCGTCGAGACTTGGTGGCCGGGTTCGATCGTTTTGGAGTATGTAAAAGTCAAGACTTGCTGTAATGACTTGAATTTATACTTGGATTGCTCAGTAAGTGTGTGCTGAAAGATGACACAATGGAAGTGATTCAGGTTGGATGGTAGATGAGCTATCTAATCTGTTTCCTTTGAGGTGCTGAGTTCTGGTGAAATGAAATGAAGTGGAGTTGCTCTTGTTGAGACGTGTGAAGATTGGCAGTATAGAGCTCCCATCCCCCCGTCTAGTGCCCGTGTTTATATCTCCAATGAGAGAATCAGGATTCAGAAGGGCAAGGGAGCTAAACGAAGACTTCCGAACGGTCTGTGAATCTACCTCTGGGGTAGTGATGCAATGCTCACAGCGAAAGTGATAGCGACTCAGCGCGAATCTCTACACGCAACAACATGATGTGATACGAGATTCGAAAAGCCTCCACTGATTGATAGTGAGACTAATGTCTCACTGCCGTTAGGTTGAAGTTGACTCCATCAGTGAGAGGCTGGGTCGCTCAGCAGTGACGACAAATCTGAAGGTCCCATTGACTTCGTTTTCACTTCGTTTTCACTTCGCACCTAAATTTGACTGAAGCTCCGATTTACATGCAAAATGAAGGTGCGTGACAGTCCGTATCTTGTACAGAAATGTCTCCCATGTCGCTGATCTCTAAGCTTCATGGTTGCAGCGAACGAGCAGAGACAGGCCTTACATCTTTACTACTTCCTATTGCATGGTTCTTTAGCAGACAACTTGATTTTATATTTCAAGAGCCTTGGCTGATGCCAGCTGCGGCTGTTGTCTCACCTTCCTCTTTCGCCAGCATCATCCCTCCGAATAACTGCATCATAATTACCGGGAGCCAAGATAGTCTATCCCGCTCCGTCTTATCTCATCGAGCTTCAACCAGACCTCAATCTCGTTTGATCCAGTGCATCTCAGCACCAGAGAAGCAATTCCAATTGTGCTCTTGACACAAGTACTGCCGTACCAATTTGAACGTGTCCCAGTCTCAGCTTGATATCAAGGCGCTTCGGGTAAAGTTTCCGGCTCTTCAGCAGGATCAAGTCCTTCTCGACAATGCTGGCGGGAGTCAGATATTAGGTGCTGCAGCTGGCTCGTGAGTTTCGCCATCAATTTGGGAATATTTCTGTCCTGACTGTTGTTCCAGGATACGAGATTACCTCATTACCTCGAATGTGCAGATAGGCGCCTCGTATAGTGTAGGCGAGCTCTCGGCAACAAAAGTGAACATGGGCTACGAAGCGGCTGCACGATACATCAAAGCGTATTCTGATGAAATTGGTACTCCCAATACCTAGAAAAACAACTGTAGAACATTAAACTGATGGAGAAATTAGTCTACGGTGCTTCTTCAACCCAGCATCTGCGCAATCTCGCACTGGGCCTCACCTTTGCTGAAGGCGACGAGATCCTCGTATCAACCCTCGACCACGAGGCAAACATCGCACCATGGCTAGACCTGGCTGAGCGACAAGGACTAAACATCGAGTGGTGGACGCCAGAAGGTCAAGGCAACAATCCCAAGCTGACAGTCGAGAGCCTAAAGCCGCTCTTATCCGCCAGGACGAGATTCCTGGCCTTGTCTCATTGTACTAATCTGCTAGGATCAATTCACGATGTCAACGCCATCACTGCGGCTGCTCACGAGTATCCGAATGTTCTGCTTTGTGTCGATGGAGTAGCTTATGCGCCTCACCGGCCCATCGACGTTAAGGATCTTGGTGTTGATTTCTACTGTCTCTCATGGTACAAAGCCTTTGGCCCTCACATTGCAATGCTCTATGGTAGCCGTGAAGCTCAAAAGCAGGTCCGTCCGTTGGGCCACTACTTCAACCCAGCTGAAAGCTTATCCGACAAGGCTGGATTCTCCGCTGGAAGCTATGAGCTGATAGCAAGTATATCCGTCGTGGTTGAACATCTGCTCGCTGAAAGCTGGGATAATAGTATCCAGCAAGAGACGGAGATTCAGAAGTTACTTCTCGACTATCTATCCAAACGAGAAGACGCAAAGATTTACGGAGAACCGAGCTCAGATCCCAGCAAGCGCTTACCTATCGTCAGCTTCACTATCGACGGCTGGAACTCTCGAAGTGTCGTAGCAGCTATGGAAGCCAACTCGAGTCTCGGCCTCAGACATGGCCACTTTTACTCTCATCGTTTGGTAAAAGAAGTTCTCGATCTTGATACAACTGACGGCGTTGTTCGAGTTAGCATGGCACATTACAATACCCGTAAGTCCCACAGAGATGAGATACTGCACTACTAATTGTTGTCAGGCGAAGAAATTCAGATCGTCATAGATACTTTACAGAACATCATCACAAGACGATGAAGCTATGGCAACAGTAGAAGATGAATAAAAGTATACGGACAATACAATATAACTTCCTTTGCTCAAGTATTATCCAGGCTTCCGACTCCAGGATCTCGTCTCCACGCAGAGACATCCCATCCAAAAGGCACAGAGCCGCCTATATAACCCTCTGTCCCCGCCTCATAATCATTGAGACTATCTTCAGGTGGAAATAATCCATTCGGAACCTCATCTTCGCCCATATTAAACGGTGAGGCAAGGTGATGGGCAAAGTTGATATCCGCATTGAAGGACGCTTCAACAATAGTAGGAATAGGCAGATTGGCATCAGAACCTCCTTTTAGAAGGGTCAGAGGATAGCATAGTAACCTCCGGAGCTCATACATCAAGTGACGAAGTCTGGGGTCGCCGGTGGATTCGATGAATAGGTAAGAGTCGTCGTCCAGTAGTCCATCTTTGTAGAAGCTTGGATCCAGGGTTGTGCTATCCGCAGAGTCTGGCAGATTGCCTTTTATGATCTCCTGATATCGCGTCAGTCGAGTATGGAAGCTATATGCTATCCTGTCCTTTGTAGCACATAACGCAAGAATCTCGATACAGATTCTTGAAAGAGTCACATCTTGCTTCCTGAATGCTGCACTACCGCCGACGAGAAAGCTCTTGATAGCCGTGAAGGTCAGCATCAAGAAAGTGACATAGCATTGATACCTGAGGGTTCCATCAGCTTAATACAAGTGTTGCGGGGAGGTGGTAGAGGAAAACCAGGATAACGTGGAAAAGACTGGCATCTTACATGGTGAGCCAGCAGTTCTTCACCACTGCTTTCTCTTCCAGTATCAGTCCAAGAAGTCGCGCTGAGCTCCGAGCAGCATGTACTCCATCAAAGATGGCAGCCTTGGCTTCCGGATCCCAGGTACACGCGGCTATATCCCTCTGGATTGCAAGCACAGCCCGAGTTTTGAGAATTAACGCGGACATGTAGAAGAGGTGCATGTAAAACGTCACACGGCGCTGGTCAGGAGATATCGCTGGTGTGTGGACCAATGACTCGAGATGCATGTAAGCAGGAAGGCTAGATCGCCATAACTCAAGATCGTCATGCATCTGTCTCAGGATGGTGGGGGATAACACTCTGAAGGATGCCACTGTCCGCACAACGTTGGCTTTTAGGACTGTGATCTGGGCCATCTTCTGCTGTAAGACACCGAGAACGGGGTCCTCGGCTGCGGAGTCAAGAGCGCCGGTGTTGTCGATTTGCTCTCTTGCATCCTAGTCAAGTCATCAGCGACAGCAGTAGTCACACATCCTCCGATTGACCTACATGGATACAGCGAGAGATCTCTGGGCTGGGAACATTCCCAAGAGTAGCTGTAACCCAACTCCGTACCGTGATGAGTGCCGTGAAAGTCTTGATGTATCCGTTGAAATCTTGTTTCGAGAGACCTGGCGGCTTATTGCAAACGCAAAGGCCGCTCGAGGAGCCAAGCAAGATACCCCAATCTTCAAAGCCATTTAGCATTGCGAACACCTTTTGGGGAGGAAGGATTAGGCCCACCTGTGTAAGATATTGCCATTGATGGCTTGTCGATGACGTTGTAGATCCCTAAACAACAGCATATTCGCATCGCACGTAGAGGAGCCTGCTCCACCACGAAATCAAGAGATAGCCGAGCTCTCTGGTAGAAGGGCGTGCATATCGATGCATTGCCGTTGGGGAGAGTTTGCCGATCATATTGGAAGCCCAATGCACAAATAGCCAGTAACTCACCGTAAGCAACTTTTCTGCTACCGATCTGATCTGTTTTGGCTTCTTGAAGAGTATCGAGAATCGCATTGGCTTCCTTTCTTGTGTAGATAGGAAACATGTTGCCCATGTACAAGAAGTAGCAGTCGACGCCATCTCGCAGGGCTTGGATAGCGACATCCGATATCTCTGTTGCCAAGAGCTCTTTTTCGAAGAGAAGATTGCATTGGTGGATCTGTTGGCTCCATCTCACCCCAGCGCTCGGCGGATCTCTACACGCCGATGCGGGACGACTGTTCTCACCTTTCACAAACTCCAGCGCAGCCTCGATAGCAAAACCATCGCGAATCCGGTCATACAGACCACTAGCTTCATTCGCAGGCCGGTCCTGAAGATACCGATACAGCGCCGAGAATGACTCAACGTTGTCCTGCAGAGCATACTGCCGCCTCATGAGGATCTCGTTCCTGTTGCCCTGGGCGATGTACTCGCAGCTCCGACCTTTCGACGTGCAGGGCCCACATTCGGGGCGGTCGCCGTCGCATTTTGTCTTTTTCAGCTTGCAGGGCTGACAGGCTGAGAAGACCTTTGATTTTCGCG
The DNA here is from genome assembly GCA_008711595.1 of Fusarium xyrophilum. NCBI lineage: Eukaryota > Fungi > Ascomycota > Sordariomycetes > Hypocreales > Nectriaceae > Fusarium > Fusarium xyrophilum. The sequence goes on along the minus strand of VYWZ01000204.1, from coordinate 25,509 downwards.
GGATGGCAAAGTCGCTGGTGGACTTGGGCGCTGATGGATTGGTGGGCGTTGCTCCTGGACGGGGTAGGATTGGTCGGGAGGTTGTTGAGTATGAAGAAGGTTTCATTATTGCATTGGCTGTTGGAAATCTACGGATTCGATCAAGTCAAACGGACTGATGAATTAGAGAGGTTGGTAGCGTGCGGGACAGAACTTGCCACATCCGCTTTATATCCTATCTTATCTTATCAGCACTTTATCTTATCTTATCATGCTGCGTGATTCTGCGAAGGCCGAGAACACTTTATACTTGACGCTGCCCTGGCTGCTTACAAGACAAGAATACTGTTACATATTACTAGAGCAATTTCCAAACTAGAAAATGAAATATACCCCAGAAAGCTAGAAGTAGCACATAAAGAGTATTTATAGAACAAGTAATATATCTATTGTTATCAAATATTCACTATTACCCTACTACTTGTTTCAAGGCCCTGCTAGTTAAACGGTAGTAATCTAGTAGAACTATTAATCGTCTTATTCTCTACTCATAGCAAGCTTAGTGACTTGGTTAAAGATGCCTATACCCCCAGTGCTGGCCAAAGTCAGGATGACCAGTGATACGACTAATATCTGCACTGCCTGGTAGTGAGTCTTGGACCCTCGCCCGTATTCCAGAAGGATCAACCTAGCCTGCATACCTCAAGAGCCGCCAATCAGTACCAAGATAATCCCTTAACACTGAAACTATAGGCGTGGAGAAAGGATGTTTTGAGATGACATCATCTGTAAATAAAAGTCAGCGGCTTTTCACGTCGCACAAAGGCGTATTTCAGTCAGCAGATCCCGTATCAAAGTTCCATCCGATCGGGCTGATTATTCCTCCGAGCCAACCCCCAGCTCCTGATCCTGATCCTTCAATTGCACCGACACCCCCAAACCATTCGATTAGATCTCTGATTGTCGCTTGATCTTTGCAGAGGTTAATCGCTGCGATTCTGATAGAATCCGAATTCCGAAGAATGCCTTCTCCCAATCGTCTCCTCCACGTCGAAGATACCTTTGGACCCGTCGTCAAGGGATGCGGGTCCAATTTTGACTTCACTTCGTTGTTTGAGGAGACGATTCTTTGTATTCTTCCTCTTTGTGTGACTGTTTGTCTCGCTGTCTTTCGGGTTACGCGACTTTGGGGGAAGCCGGTGATATTTAGGGGATGTTTCATATTGCCGCTCAAGTCGGTATGTTCTCATTTCTCTTTTGTTGTCCTGACTCCTCCCTTGCCATGAGCAAGAGTAATTGTAGACTAACGTGATGACCTCAAGATCGCATGGACATTAGTGCTTGGATCGCAAGCGAGCGTTGTCGCGCTTTTCTCGATCCGCGATGAGACCCGAAACGAGAGCTAGTATCGCCGCAGGAAGCATTGGCGTTGTCGGCTCCGCGATAATAGCATGTCTTTCTTTCCTGGAGCATCAGCGCGCGGTGCGCACATCGTCCATATTAGTTCTATACCTCCTCTCGACTATCCCTATGGATGCTGCTCGGGCCCGAACCCTTTGGCGAATGCTACATGAACGAGACCCAGCCATTGCTGTCACGATGCTGGCGAGTACCAAGGTTCTCGCTCTGGTTACTGGGATGCTATGGAAATGCTCGTTAGTAGACAGACATGAACCATGCGATGCCCCGGCAGAGAGCAATGGTATCATTGAACGTGCGCTTATGCTGCGAATGATGCCAATTTTCTGGGCTGGATACCGTACGCCATTGCAAACTGAGCATCTCTCCAAGCTCAGTACCAAGTTGCAGAATGCCGAATTGAGGCCGACCGAAAAAGGCATACTCCCTCGAAGCACGTATCACTACCAACACTTTGACTGACGATGCGCAGGACCGAAGCGGAAACAGGAGCCGATCAAGCTTGCGAAAGAGATCTTCTTATCTCACACAATTGAGTGTCTAGCGCCCATATTCCCCCGACTATGTTACCTCTCCTTGACCTTCGCCTAACCATTCCTCGTCCGTCACGCGATCGACTACATCTCGAAGCCAAAGACTGAGGGTTCAGGTCGGAGAGGTGATGGACTCATTGCAGCATATGCTCTTGTCTACTATGGCATCGCAGTAAGATCCCTTCCGTCTGGACAGTGAGAGTGCTACTGACGAGACCTAACTAGTTCGTCTCCTCTCTGTATGAGCAGAGCGCTGTTCGAGCCACCACTGTCGTCCGTGCCGATCTATCGATGCGAATCTACCAACAATCACTACTTCTCGACCGAGTCGTGGACACAGGAGACTCGAGTACAACAATGATGACAGCGGATGTCGAGCGCGTGCAGCTCGGAGTTCGAAAGATACACGATGCTTGGGCGAGCTTTGTCTCTGTAGCAATTGGACTCTGGCTCATCCAAGCACAGCTTGGACTTGCAGCTTTGGTCACTTTGAAATTGACTGGAGGTGAGTCGCGTAACCAGCGCCATGCCATGGCCCATTATTACGACAGAGAGCTAACATTCTGCAGGTTCCCTCCTGCTCGATGGGTATTGGTCTGGGACGCGCCAGTAGATTCCAGAAGAACTGGATGGCCGCCATTGAGAAGCGCCTCCACAAGACAGTGCAGGTCCTGAAGGGAATCAAGAGCATCCAGCAAATGGGGGCGGCGCCAGCGATAAAGACAATGCTTGAAGATGAAAGACAATCGGAGATCAAGCTATCCAAGAGATTCCGTCTTCAGCTCATCGCACTCGTAACCTTATGTGAGTTACCACCATCTTCGTCTTGACCATCTGCTGATCAATACATAGCCTTCACTTCTCTCACCATGCTGCCTGCCCTGGGTCTCAGGATCCACAACGCTGTGTCGGACAAATTATCAGGACGTAAACGGACCGCTCAGACAGCCTTCCAAGCCATGACATTCTTCAACATCGTCAGCTCAAGTATCCAAGACTGCACATCCCATGTCATGGCAATTATGGTAGGCCTCGGTTCACTGCAGCGTATCGAGAGCTTTCTCAACCAGCATACCTGGACAGATCCTCGGAAGTCCACCAGAGATGGTAGTATCAGTACAGATGAGAGTTCTATTGGTGGCACAAGCGAGAAGAAGGTCCTCACCGACGTGGCTGTCAAGATTTAGAACGTCAGCGCAAAGTGGACTGAAGAATCATCAAAGACGCTACGTTTGATGTACCAGCTCATGGATTGATGGTTATCGCTGGACCGACGGTTAGTGGAAAGTCGACTCTACTACGTGTTGTCCTCGGTGATCTTGCACCATCATCTGGAACTGTCTCTGTCGATGATTCGCAGGTTGCCTTCTGTGATCAAACACCATGGATTGCTAATATCAGCATCAAGGAGAACATCGTCGGTACCTTGCCTTTCCACGAGGAGCGATATCGCATGGCGCTTCGTGCATGTGCTCTTAATCAGGACATTGAGGATCTGGCCGACGGAGACAAACATCTTTGTGGTCTGAACGGACAGTCTGTCAGTGGAGGACAGAAAGTTCGCATTGTCAGTGGACCCCTCCAGTACGTGATACTGCGTATACTAATAACGGCTCCAGGCATTAGCGCGTTCCGTTTACTCCAAGGCCACCCTTGTCCTTCTCGACGATTGTCTTGTAGGTCTAGACACTAACACTGAGCGCCACATTCTCAGTGAAATCTTTGCGCCTCAAGGTCTTCTGAGTAGTGCTCCCACCACGACCATCCTCGCCACAAGTTCACGTAAGATCGCCATTCTGTAACCTACCATTCACTAACAGCATATAGCGAGATATCTTCCTTTCGCCAGCTACATCATCCTCATCGACGCCGACGGCCGCGTTGTTCGGCAAGGCACATACGCCGAGATCGCACCGCATATCGAACAGCTCGAACATGACGTACTGCAAGTAGCTAACCGCGCTTCTACTGCACGTGAACCTAGAGCTCAAGACTCTGACGAACTACCCGACACTGCAATCACCAATGATATCGCCTTCAAGAAAGGCGCCAATGGTGATTGGGCTGTGTATAAGTTGTACTTTGGAGTCATTGGCTGGATGGACTTTGTCGTCTTTCTGTTCCTCTGCTTGAGATTTGTGATAGGTGTCATATTTCCACGTAAGTGACCCGTATCAGCACCTTCATCGACCTAATACTGACCATTGATAGAAATATACCTTGGACTGTGGTCGGAAAAGAGTCTCCGGAACCAGATTGACACCCTCCCGACATTCTATGGCATCTTTTTTGGAGTTGGCTCCATGGCATGGGTAGCTCTCTTCTCAGCGTGTGTATGGCTCTTTCTACGCATCGCAGTTCGAGCTGCAGCGTTGTTTCACCATCTTATTCTCACTACAACGCTCAAGTATGCCACCCCCATCTAATCTCTTTTCGCGACTGCTAACAGTGTTTCAGCGCCAGAATGGATTTCTTCCCCCAGACAGATAGTGGAGTCATGTTAAACAGGTACCATCACGAACTGTTGTACACAGACACCCGCTAATCGCAACGGCTCTTAGATTTAGTCAGGACCTGCAGATCACCGATATGGAGCTACCGCTAGCTATCGTTGGCGCCACGATGAACTTGCTGATGCTTATCGCGCAGTGTATTGTTGTCACAATACAATCTCACTACGCAGGTTTTGCGATTCTGGCTATCGCTGTTGTGATTGGATTCTTCCACGAGTTTTATCTTCGAACATCTCGAAGACTTCGTGTCATGGATATTGAGGCGAGGTCACCTGTCTTGTCACTTCTTCTTGAGTCTCTTGATGGACTCGCTACTGTGCGTGCATATGGCTGGGCAGCATGGTACTTGCGAAGGGGCATCGAAGTCTTTGAGCGATCACAAGTGCCCTTCCACTTTCTGCAGTCCGCTCAAGTTACACTCAACCTCTCAGTAGACCTGTTTGTGGCGACTGTTGCCCTTGTTGTCATTTTCATCGCTGTTGTACAGATGAACACCAGTGGCGACATTCTTGGTCTCGCGCTGTTCAACATCGTGGGACTTGGGCAATCAGTCAAGGGTGTTGTATTCTTCTGGACTTCACTTGAGATTACACTCGGTGCAGTTGCTCGCATCAGAGACTTTATACAAGACACGAAGTCGGAGCATGAGTCTGACACGAAGCCCTCGGCGGAGTGGCCAACTAGGGGCGAGATTCACTTCACGAATGTGACACTGACTCACTTGTAAGTATCACAATCAATGTGGCAACTATAGACACTGACGCGTATTGCAGAACTTCGTTGCCACCAACCATTTCGAATTTGACGCTGGATATCAAGCCAGGCTCCAAGATGGCCATTTGTGGTCGGACAGGAAGATATGTATCTCTGTAGCCACGTATTCAGTCAAAGTTTTAAGATGTGCTAACTGAGATATACAACAGCGGGAAGAGTACCCTTATAAACTCATTGCTAGGTCTGGTACAGGTCTCTCCAGGTATCATCAGCGTCGACGACGTTGATATCTCGACGCTGGCCAAGGATGAAGTACGGTCCTGCTTCGTAGTCCTCCCGCAGGAGTCTCTCATCCTCTCGGTGAGTATACGAGAGTCCGCAAAGCTCTTTGGCATTACAGACGAGCAAGAGATGATCCAAGACCTGAAGAAGACAGGCCTCTGGCAGACCATCGAGCAAGGAGGCGGTCTAGACATGATCGCCCCAAGCGACACCTTCTCACACTGAGAACGTCAGCTCTTCGCCATGACACTGGCATGCCTCAAGAAGGGCAAGATCGTGCTTATGGACGAACCAACAAGCCAGTAAGCAGCACGAGCGACGCCTTGCAGCGCACAGCTAACCTTGTCAGCGTCGACAATGATATTCAGACACAGCTGCGCCAATCAGTATTCGACACGTTCCCTGCTAGCACTGTCCTCTGTGTCACGCATCAGGTTGCAACGATTGTAGAGTTTGATATAGTTCTTGTACTAGCTGACGGCAAGATCGTTGAGCAGGGCGATCCCAGGCAATTGCTGCGGCAGCCAACCTCGCGTTTCGCACAGCTGTACTCGGCTGGTGAGCTTTGAGCTCGATGATGTGATTATGCAATACATGCTGCAGGCGCCTTTGTCATGATGACGCGGGACTTCGGGTGTGCTGAGCAGTCGGTTATAATCAGATTTCTCTCATGTACTTCCAGTGCTTTCTAGTTCTTATTTTCGTGCCTTGACATGGCGATAAGAGGCCCAATATGCTCCAACAGTAGTCAGACGATTGGCCATCACTTTAGCCCTTACACCTCTCTGTAATTCATGATCATCCGATGAGTAACCCTGAATACCAATATCGATAGACTCCCGATGCTTCCACCTCAGGGACGCCATAATGCGTGGCCTCTGTTGGCCGTAGCGATCGAAACCAACTGCTCATCCGGGTGTTCCGTTCTGTCAGATCACTACCCATCTCTCGCAATGCCTCGGGTCCCTACAACTCCAATGGTATATCTAAATTAGACTATAGCGCTACACGGCCTGCAATTGCATTAGCGCAGGCGCAGTTCACTCCCAAAGTCCATCGCATAGCTAAGAACTAACCTAGCGTCGGATCTGCTGATGTTTGCTGCTTCCCTTTATCCCTCAATAACTATAACTGGATATAGTTTGTCACCCAGTGGTCAGAGCTTCAGGGTAATGTTGGTAGTGCTGATATTATACTGTAAATAACTCGAAGCATGTCCGAGTTTGGGCGGACATATGCAGGATGAGGGAGCACCAAACCATGTACGTTGCCGGAGTTCAAGCTAGCGACCAAGCTACATACGGCCTTTCCAATGGTCGTTTGCGTGGCGTTACCGTATTGGTTGGGGTCGGACAGGGGGGGGTTATGCCGCACCGACAGCCGACCCATCATCTGCAGCATGAACCGTAAAGCTTGGTTTAACATGTGGTTGGTTCTTAAACGGCCGTTGCTCATTTCCATGTTGCAGCGTGTGTAGTACAAAGTAGTACAAAGACACTGTCTCTGAGAAGCACAGTACCAACTGCCGGCATCGGCAGAGGAAACGGCGAGGCAAATAACCCTTGTGCAAGTTCAGGGAGCAACCAACAAACATATACACAGACTGTCTGCTGTTTGCTATTGTATCGCCTGTTATGCTAAATAACTCATCTGATATCCACGCGTCGGCGATGATCGAAGCCAACGCTACCCATAGATCAGAAAGCAAGGTAAGGGTTATTCGCCCCGGCGTTGAGCTAGGAACGCGCCGTATCCCTGGGTCGATGTCGCATTTTCTCCCACTACGGCTCGCAAGGATAACAATGCTTCTATTGCATTAAGTTTGTGCGGGTGATACTCTCTTTATCCCATCTAATTCCCGTGCATTTCTGTCTTTTTTTTTCACCTCGCTTTCGTACCTGAAACACCTTGTGCTCCATATCTTAAAGTCTCAGGACCCGCTATGTTAGTCACTACTGCAAGCGTCATATCATGGACCCCCGTAAGAACCATTCCAAAGACAGGTCCGATCGTCGAAAGAGGCGCAGAAGGCACTTAAGGACTTGTTCGTGCATCCATAGTGCGATGCTTCACCAAGTAATTGCCCAGATCGCTTCTATACTAGACCGGTGATAGGTAGATCACGGGCCACGCGTGATTAATATCACGATAATGGCAGTGCAGTAGCTCGTGGAGCTAACAACCAACACGCCGGACCCTTGTGAACTGCTGTGGGAACAGATGAACTAGAAAGCTGGACGCGCTGTCTTCTCATGTGGTGATTACCGAGCGAGCGTATCATGGCCAGTTGATGGCCGTCGTGCCACATATATGTGCCACTGCCGGTGGTATCACAAACAATTTCGTACCCTTCTCATGTAGTTTTTGCCACCTAGAGCTATCAAACTTTGGAAAGCATTCTATCAGTATACCCCAGTTTGTTTCGACGTTTGTCTTCTTGTTGCAATGCCTTCCCAGATTCCGCAATGGCGAGAGCCAATTGCCATTGTGAGCATGGCTTGTCGTCTCCCGGGTGGAATCGACAAGCCTCTTGATCTGTGGGACCATGTCCGAGCAGGCCGGTCGTCCGCTACGGCGATACCCGAAGATCGCTTCAATGCTGAGAACTTCTTGTCTATGGATCCTAATCAGAAGGGGGAGCAGGCCTTTAGGGGCGCTCACTTCGTCAAGAGAGACATTAAGCAGTTTGATCACAAGTTCTTTGGCATCAGCAAAGACACAGCTACAGCTATGGATCCTCAGCAGAAGCAGTTGCTTGAGGTTGTCTATGAGTGTCTCGAGTCAGCCAACATCTCGATGGAGACAATCTCAAAGTCCAAGATTGGCTGCTATTGCGCCATGTTTGTGAGTGACTACCACGACATGCTCATGCAAGACCCTGAATATCTTCCAACCTTCATCGCGATTGGAACAACACGAACCATGCTTGCAAACCGCATCAGTCATGCACTCGATCTCGGTGGACCAAGGTATGTTGTCATTTCCATAATTGAGCAATTACAGTGCTGACGCCTCATGCAGTGTCACCATCGACACTGCCTGTTCGGGTGCTCTGGTGGCCCTCCATCTTGCCTGCCAAGCGCTGCAGGCTGGTGAGTGTGACGGCGCTGTGATTGGTGCATCGAATTTGTTCCTGAGCCCTGATTATGCATTGTCTTTGACGCGTCTCGGTGCTATTGCCGCGGATGGTCAGTGTAAGACATTTGATGCTAGCGCTAATGGATATGGACGTGGTGAAGGGACCAATGCAGTCTATGTCAAAAGGCTCAGCGATGCTATCAGAGATGGTGACAGCATTCGAGCAGTCATCAGGGGTACTTCTTCCAACAGGTATGAGCGCATTCTTTGTTCGTTCAGTCGTGGATTTCTAATAATTCTAGTTCGGGCGCTACTCCAGCTATCACGGAGCCATCTGGCCGAGCTCAAGCAGACACCATCCTGCAAGCTTATGCACAGGCAGGAATCAATGACTTCGGTGAGACAGGATACTTTGAGTGTCATGGAACTGGTACTCCCGTCGGTGACTGCATAGAGCTTGGCGCTGTCGGCTCGGTCTTTTCCGAAAGTCACAAGACCCAAGATGCACTTTGGGTTGGTTCTGTAAGTAGACATCTCTCCCTTCTCCCCTGCTGATGACGAGGAACACAAGTTGGTTGACATGGGTAGACAAAACCTAACGTTGGACATTCAGAGGCCGCCAGTGGTCTGAGCAGTCTCATCAAGGTAGTCTTGGCTCTGGAAAAGGGCGAGATCCCTCCCAACACAAATTACAAGACACCCAACCCCAAGAGTATGTACCATCATTGCTGACTTCCGATCAGCTGGACTGACGATGACCCCCTTAGTTGACTTTGACGGATGGAGAGTTCGTGTTCCAACTGCTCCCCAGCCATGGCCTTCCAAGTCCATCCGTCGAGCAAGCGTCAACTCCCTCGGTATTGGTGGATCGACCGCCCACGCTGTTGTTGAGTTCTATGAGCCACCTCAGCTGACCAACTGCATCAATGGTACCAATGGTGTCAACGGCCATCACGACGATTGGGAGAAGACCAACGACCCGTACTTCCTTCTATTCACATCCGGCGCTTCAAAGAGCTCTCGAGAAACAAATCAACAGAATCTCCTCGAGTTTCTCAGGGCTCACAAAGAGTGCAAGGGCCTGACTAGCCCTCTTGTCAAAGTGCTCAATGCTCGAAGCCAAATCAATATCCGGCCATGGAAATCTTTCGCTATCGCCCAGTCTGTTGATGGCCTCATCCAACAACTGGAAACAAACGCACTCAAGGTTGGAACGGGCCCGATAAGTGGTTCCGCACGAGTCTTATTCACATTCACCGGTCAGGGAGCTATGTGGTCTCAGATGGGCAAACGTCTCCTCGATGCACTCCCTGTGGCGCGCAACAGTTTGTACAATCTGGAGGAGGTTGTGCGGGGACTTCAGTCATCCAAGACACCCACTTGGTCCTTGATAGGTAAATTTAGACACAACACCCTCTGGACATGACAGTCACTGACGCTCTTACAGACAAGCTTACTACTGAGCTCTCACAAGAAGAGGTTGATTCACCAGCTCTCGCTCATCCCCTCTCCATGGCGGTTCAGATCGCTTTGACAGACGTTCTCTCAAGCTGGGGCGTCCTCCCAGACGGTGTCGTCGGCCACTCCGGTGGAGAAACAGCGGCTGCCTACGCCTGTGGTGCCCTTACAGCCAAGGAGGCCATCACAGTGGCTTACTACCGAGGCATAGCCTGCCAGAACGCTCCGTCAGGTGCTATGCTGGCCACCAGGAGCGCACCCAATGCCAAGGAACTGCAAGATGCATTGGAGCGAAACAATGTACAGATTGCTTGCTTCAACGGTCCTCAGAACCTTACTCTCGCTGGATCTGCAGAGGGAGTCAAGAACGTGGCTGCTGAGCTGAGTACTCATGGCATTGTCTCTAGGGCTGTTGCTGTTACACGAGCTTATCACACTCGCGCCATGAAGACTGTTGTGGATGAGTACGTCGGTCAACTCAGGGGCGTCATACAACCCAAGACGGGACGCGTTCCTATGTACTCATCCGTCACTGGCCTTGTGCTCAAGGGTACCGAGGTTGACGCTGACTACTGGGGAGCCAACCTCGTCTCTCCAGTTCTTTACACTGATGCAGTCACCCTGGCTTTGACCCCATCAGAGCGCAAGTTTGATCTTTGTGTCGAACTCGGACCTCATTCTCTACTCTCTCGCCCAACATCCGAGATTGTCAAGTCTCTCCCCAACGCACCTCAACTTCCTTTCTTCGCCACGATGCTCCGAAACACAGACTCAAGCCAACAGCTGATGAGCCTCGCTGGAGACTTAGTTCTAAATGGGAAACACTTGGACTTGGATCAAGTCAATAAGGTCGCGGGCAAGGTTGGACGTCTTCCCAATCACATCCAAGACAACCTTCCAGCTTATGCCTGGGACTATTCCTCTACACCGTGGACAGAGCCACAAAACAGTCAGGAATGGCGGTTTAGGAAATCACCGCGACATGAGATTTTGGGATCTCGCTGCAGAGGAGTGAATCCTTCGGCTCCGACGTGGAGGAACAAGGTGTCGATAGAAGATGCACCTTGGCTTGCTGATCATCAGGTACGTCAACTACACGCACCACATGGGAAGACTAACGCATGATAGGTCAACGGTATCGTGACATTCTCCTTCACCACCGGCATCGCAATGGTGGTTGAGGCCATGATGCAGGTTCAGGAAGAGAACAAGGAGATTGACTGGGTGAATCGTTCGTTCGAGCTTCAAGACTTTGTCTTTTCCAACTCCATCATTCTCCCCGATGAATCGCATATCGATCTCTTCCTCACCCTCATCCCAGACAATGACAAAGCGAAGTCTGAGGAGACGTGGTATGACTTTACCATCTCGTCGCTGAGAGGCGATGTCGATATCCGTCATTGCCACGGAAGAGCTGCAGTCCTCGAAAGTAAGTGACTTATGTCTATCAGATGATAATTCAAGCTAATGATTTTCCAGCGAGCAAAGACAATGTCGCTCTTCGCCGTAGAACCTCATGGCACCACATGCCCCTCAAGGTCCCACTGAAGAGCTACTACAAGGCTCTTGAGCGAGTTGGCTACGGCTACGGTCCAAAGTTCCAGCTTCTCAGTGAAGTCCGAGTCCGTCCTAGTGTCTCCGCTTGCTCTGCCAAGATTGACATGACATCGACTGCTCAATCTCCTGCTCCCGGCCAGCGATACCTCCTGCACCCAGCTATGATGGATGCAGCGCTCCAAATACCTGCTTTGGCTCATCGCTCTGGGCACTTCCAAGAGATTGACACACTGCTTCTTCCTTCCAAGATGAAGAAGATCTCGATCCGCATGCCTGCTGACAACACGGACGTTGCGTCTTGTACTACCAACACCTCACCTGTTGGGTTCAGCAGAATTCAAGGCAGCGTCGAGTGTTACGACTCGTTATCGCGACCTTTCTTTGTGGTGGAAGGCCTGCAGATGGACAGGGCGACAAGTGATGACAACACTACTCTGCCTTGGCTGAGGCTCACATGGAAGCCTGACATTGGGGACATCTCGAGTAGTGACCCCATGCTCAGCTCCACCAAGATCCAGAGTCTTCCCGCAGAGAAGAAGCTCGTCAACCTCGAGGACCTAGTCAAGGAGCTGATTCCCCACATCGTTGAGAACGGTGTCGAAAAGGGCAACAACTTGCCCTCCCATCTACTCAGCTACCACTCATGGTTCCTCGACCAAGCCGAGCTTTACAAAGACCGCCTAGCAGCTCGCCACAAGCAACAAAACGGCTTTGCCACAGTCCAGGACGCCATAATGAACGTCGTCGCCAACTCAGGCATATCCCAAACCGTCGACGCATCAATCGTATCCCAACTCGCTATCAACATGTCCAAAATCTTCCGCGGCGACGTCGAAGCCCTAGCAGTATGGCTCGAGAACGATCTACTCTACCGCTTCTACGAGGAGAGCATCTTCACCACCAGCATGAACCAGAAACTCCTCTCCGTCGCTGAACTTTTGGCACACAAGAATCCCAATATGAAGATCTTGGAGATTGGTGCTGGGACTGGTGGTGCGACTAAAGAGTTGCTGCGTGGTTTTGCTAAGGCGGGAGGGAAGAATGCGTATCAGAGCTTTACGTTTACGGATATCTCGGCCGGATTCTTTGATAAGGCGAAGAAGAAGTTTGCGCAGTGGGATAGGATTGAGTTTAAGACCTTGGATGTCGAGAAGGATATTGCTGAGCAGGGGTTTACTGACAAGTATGACCTTGTTGTTGCGGCGAATGTAAGTCTCATGTTCTGTATAGCTATTCCTTCGGGTACTGACTATCCTGCGGTAGGTTCTGCACGCCACTGCCGATTTGCCGTTCGCGATGAAGAATATTCGCTCTCTATTGCGCGACGATGGATACCTCCTGGTTGGTGAACTGTCAGAGGGTATGTAACATCATCCATCACTTGAAAGCCTTGGCTAACATTCGTACTTGCAGACTTGACTTCAGCCAACTTCCTATGGGTGAGATCTCATATCTCATCATATTCATTATAACGCTAACTCTCATGCAGGGACCCTTAACTGGCTGGTGGCTCCGCCCTCGATCACCCGGCCGCTCTGGCCCCGGTCTTACCCTCGACGAATGGCGCAAGGAACTCGCCGCCGACTTTGACAGCGTTGCAGAGATCGAAGCCAAGCACGACAAGGCCGACACTGATCAACTGTCGAGCACCATCGTCATGATGGCTAGAGCTAAGCCTGTGGAGTATGCTCCGCCCAAGCCGCTCTCTGAGGAAAAGGTACACATTGCTGGAGTCGGTAGCGACCTATCCACTCGGGACCACCTTCAGAAGTATCTCGGCACGCGTGGTATTCCTGTAAGCTCTAGTACTCTTGAAGATCTTGCTTCGCGAGAATGGGCTGGAGAATGGTTTATCCTCGTCGACGAGACCGAAGGAAGTTTCCTCGCCTCTCTTCAGCCAGAGCAATTGACCGCACTCAAGTCATGGCTCACAAAGCCCACCAAGTGCATCTGGGTCACCCGCAAGGTATACCTCGACCCCCAGAACACGACAGGTGGTCTAGTAACAGGTTTCGCACGAACTCTCCGCGGTGAAAACAGCCAATGTCGACTGTACACTCTTGACCTGAGCAGCGATGGCGATATCACAGCCAACGTCATCTACCACGTCTTGGAACGGGCGCATTACTCTCATGATGACCCAATTTCCAAGTTGGACTACGAGATTGCTGAGAAGGATGGGCAGCTGTGGACGTGTCGACTTGTTAATGACACTCCGCTTGAGAATGCTTATGGCCCTGCTAGGAAGATGGATGCTCCTTCGATGGAGGTGGTGAAGGCCCCTCATCACTTGGTCATGGGAGAGGTTGGTATCTTGGACAGTCTGACTATGGCGCACGACAATACGTACTCAAGTATACCGGATGGACATGTTCTGGTAGAGGTCAAGGCTGTCGGACTTGACGAACGGGTAAGTACATATGTCTTGTTTTATAATCCTTGATCTAATATTGCACCAGGACGGATCCATTGCGCAGGGATCGCTTCCAGCGACATCATTCGGCCGCGAATGCTCCGGCGTCGTCACCAGGTGCGGTGCGTATGTCACCTCGCTTAGCCCAGGTGATCGTGTCGCAGTCATCGGTCAAGGAACTTTCACAACTCAGTACTTGGCACCTTCAGACTGCTGCAGAAAGATACCAGACTGGCTTTCATTCGAGGTGAGAAGAGCCCCGTTACTCAATGGCTTTGCATGACTAAATCTGCTACAGGATGCGGCAGCCATTCCTACGAACTTCGTCACCGCTCTGTACGCTTTGACAACACCAGCCAGAGTCTCAACAGGCCAGGTATGTACCACGTCCCTTCTCTCCAAGCACTACTAACCCAGCACCAGAAAATCCTCATCGTCAACGCATCTTCCCCCCAAGGCATCACCCTCATCAAGACCGCAACAGCACTCAAGCTCGACGTCTACGCCGCCATCAGCGACGCAACCACCAAGCCCCTCCTCACCAGACTCGGTCTTCACTCCGCCAAGATCTTTGTAAACCCCACCAACAACAGCCGCTCCAGCGTCTCTCGCTCCACGACTTTCTCAGCGTATAAGATCGTGTTGAATACCAAGGCGGGTCAATATGCTGGCTTTGCTCACTTAGTTGCTAATCGGGGAACGTACATTGAGATTGCGCAGGGTGAGAATTTGGCTGGTGAGGTTTTTGTGCCGAATAAGAATGTCACTTTTGCTTCTGTCGATTTGGCGGATGCTTATCTGGAGAGCAAGCAGGACCTCGGAGAGTAAGTCATTCCGTTCTGTTGTGTAGGCTCATGCTGATTTTCTCACTAGATTGCTTTGCCAGGTCATTGACATGGTTGAGGAGCGAGAAATCAATCTTGACACTTCGGTCTCGGTGAGGGGACTTGACTCTCTACAGTCGGCTTTTGCTGCAGTGATAGATGGCACTCAGAGCAAACAAGTCGTGTCATTCACGATTGTCGACGATCAGCAATTGATCAAGGTAAGTGTTTTCTCTATCGGCGACGGACCGTATCTAACTATGATCTAGACGCGGCCCAAGACTTCTCGCTTCGACCCTCACAAGACCTACATCATCACAGGTGGTCTCGGTGGTCTAGGCCGCGCCATCTCAGTCTGGATGGCCAGCTACGGCGCTCGACACATCATTCTGGCCACCAGCTCTGTTGCCCGTGCCTCAGAGTCCGGCGATCTTCTGCAGCAGCTCTCATCATATGGATGTAATGCCAGAGTTGAAGTATGTGATGTCGGTGACTTTGAAGCTGTTGAGAATCTTGTTGCATCTATCGACACTCCAGTCGGTGGAGTTATTCACTCTGCATTGAAGCTTAGCGTAAGTTTCTTTGGTACTCTTACATGGATACCTGACTAACGTTGACCAGGACTGCTTCTTTGAGGAGATAACTCTGGAGGACTTTGATGCCGTCTTTGGTCCCAAGGTCAATGGCTCGCTGAACCTCCATAACTCTCTGCTCGGCCAAGACCTCGACTTCTTTGTCATGCTCAGTTCAGGCTGTGGAGTCCTCGGTAACGAGGGTCAATCCAACTACGCAGCAAGCAGTACTTTCCTCGATACCTTTGCTCGGTACCGTCAAAGCCTTGGTCTTCCAGCCTCGTCTGTTGATCTCGGGTTCGTCGAAGACGTCGGCAATATCAGTGAGCGTCCTGAGATCCAAGCTTCCCTCTTGTCCCGCGGTCTTGGACCCATCACAGTCCGCGATGTCCTCCGCGTCGTCGAGGGTGCCATCGCGACAGGTTCACCCAAGGACCTCAACAGCGACTCTACATACGATGGCTTCACCCAGAGTCAGATTGTTCTCAGCTTCGGCATGATCGACAAAGCCACAGCAGAATACCAATCCTGGGCTCGAGACTCCAAGTTCGGCCTTCTCCGATCTCGCGCCGCTGACAGCGCTGCTCTCGACTCTGGTGCAGATAGCGGCGAGAGCGCGGTCCAAACAGCCGTCAAGGCCTTCCGAAACACTCTCGGTCGATTGGGCGATGCACCCGATGGCAAGGAGGCAGCTTTGCAGCCGTTTGTTTGCACGGCTCTTGTTGCTAAGTTGGCGCAAGTGCTGTCGATCAAGGTTGGCGATATCCAGCCCTCGAGATCGGCGATTCAGTATGGAATGGACTCGCTTATTGCGATTGAGGTTCGATCTTGGGCGCGATATGCGTTCCAGATTGATTTGCCTATTAATGATCTGACAAACCCGTATAGTATCCAGGATCTGTCGGCGAGGGTTTCCAGAATGATTGTTGGATGAATATGATGGTTCTCTTTTGTGCTTGGGTATACCACAGGTTGGGTGGCTCTTGTCTTTTCGTCTTTCGTTGTTCATAGTCTCCTTATGCATGCTTGTTTACTATAGCTTCGCGATATTTATGACACGTCAATTAAACACTCGTTGCGTCAGAGATCATATGCTTCCCGCATAACTGTATCCATCTATAGATATACTCTCATAAGATATCTCTCCCTCCTCATAATTACTCCTTAGACCAACTCTCGCAGCCAGCGAGCCAAAGACGATGCTATACAATACCCAAAATATGCAGTTCAGTCCCATCCGAGAATCTAGTCTAAAGACTTGATATTCCGTAACCCAACATGATACACTTCCTCATCGTGGCATAGAAGATTCCGACATAGAAGTCGACACTGACGCCGAGACCGAAGCCGGCGCGGAATTCGATAGCGTTGATGATCCAGGTGCCGGCTTTCGGGCACAAAAGGTTATTCCGCATGAAGTCAGCTATAGTCCTCATGAAAGTAAGAGGTTTGTTAACTCACAACGTCATAAATGAATGGTATTTCGTATTCCCAATCTCCTTCTTCACTTCCCCCAGAAACCTCTTGACCTGCTCCGGCGTCCAGCCCAAGCCCTGTGTAAGAACAGGCATCGTCAACGGCTCGAGAATAAACAGCCAGTTCTGCGTCATTAGATGTCCTATACGCTGTAACTTCTTCCCAGGATAGCATGCATTCGTCGGTGCTCCATGTCTCGTCTCGATGACGCGCTCAAAGCCAGCTTCGTGCAGGTACGGTTTGAATTTTTCAGGATACCTCAGCGTTGTGCCGAAATTCCGCATCCCTTGCTCCATCAAATCGTTCCATCTTCGGAATTGTGTGCCATTTAATGAGTGGTTTGGTGATCTCAAGATCGTGATCCATTCTGTGAACTCGACCCATCCTCCTGGCCTCAGGTTGTCAAATGCTGATTGGACTAGCTTCTTTTTGTCTCCGATATCGCCTAGTTGTCGGATGTGAATGAAATCAAAGTTGCCGCCATCGAAGATATCCCAGTCGTGTGTGATGTCGAATGTTTCGAAGCTGCAGTTGGATTTCGTGTATGGCGGGTGGACTGGTTCAATGTCGACGCCTAAAACTGAGCAGGAAGGGTATTTGGTGGCTGTCGAATGTCAGCGTTGATGACAGAAAGGCCATGCATGAACTCTGAGGCATACCGAATTCCTATGGCATCAATGTCAGCAAATTATAGATCACGAGATCTCTTCAGAACTTACCAATGCCCATATCCCAGGTCCGGTGCCAACATCAAGCACCCGCTTCGGTCTTGACGTTATCGGTGACAAATGAAGTCCCTTGAAGATATTGATGATGACAGTATGTTGAATGACTAAGCGCAATCTTATCAGTAACTAAATCCGCGGGTTGAAGACTACCGAGGCAAACGCATCATACCATTTCTGTCTTGTTCTTGCTAGACCGGAAACGTATTAGTATCCGAGTACCCGTACCCGTATCGTTCTGTGACATGTGATTGCAACATACCTGGCTATTGGGCACCAAACCGTACCCTGTTCGTCGTCATTTGGTTAATTCTCGGATGCTACTTGGGAAAGCAGGGGAGGGGGAAAACGAACGGACAGAGGAGTTGGTGAATTTGGCGACGAATGCTTGGAAGAACCGTTTGGACCGTGACCCACTCGAGTAGACACATTAGCATTGTGAGCAAACAATGGAGCCAACCCACCAATCAGTGAATCACCCTTCCTTCTGATCAGATCAGTGACACTTACCGTTCCACAGGCTTGTGACTGGCAACAAACTCATCCGAAGAATCAGAAGAGTCCTCTATGCTGTTGGTCTTGACGACATGGTCCTCCCTTGCAGCCGCCGCCGGCGAGAGCGTCTGCCGGTCCCATCCGCCTGAGCGTTTGGTAACAGGTGTCCCGGGGAGACCCCCTGTCTGAATCTGGCTGTCACTAGACACGCTAGAGGCGTAGTTGGACGATGATGAGGCGATGAGAGTCGTCTGTGCAGGGAGCCTCGCTATGGATGACGACTGAAGAAATTCCGTGGAGCCCCCACCAGCGTCGCCGCCGCTGCGAGTCGAGCTCGAGTCGCGTCCGCTGTTGTCCATGGAGTGAGCCATTTTCGTTGCTAATAAACACGGCGGGCCGCGCCGAAGCCTAACAGCTTTGGGGGGTTATTTCTTCGTCGTTCGTCTCTCTTTGCTGAATTATTTTAGTTTGACAAATGGTGTCGATTTGAGAAAAGAAAGGTAGGGATTAGGGAATAAAAGTAACGTTTGTCGGCAGTTGCTTGGCTGCAAGAAATATATGCAGTCCTGACGTCGTAGGTTTCAAAAATGGCACAGCAGAGCCAACACAGGACACGGGACACGGGACAGCAGAACCTGTCGCTGGCTGGATGGGGTCATGCTGCTCTTCTATGTATGTAGTAAGAGAGGGAGAGAGAAAAAATCGTTCCCCGACGTTGGTTTTGTTGGGTACGAGACGGACGGACTGAGACCACCCTTGTTTGTTTGTCTCGTCCTCTAACAGACCATCAAAGTGCTAGCCCTGTAAAGTTTAGTGCCCTCAACTGACAGATGGCTTGTTAGCTCTGGCCCGCATTTTAGAGTTCATCACATTGCCCGGTAGCATTAGTTTCGAATCCGTCACATAATGAAGTGACTATAATTTCTCGCGTGTTTGCTCTGTGCTCGGGCTCAAAGAAGATACCGAAATCGCGAGTATGCAAACTGACTGATCTTCAGTCGGTTCTTTTTCAGCCGCTGACGTCTGAGAACGATTGCCAATGCAATGCTAATCATAGGTCGGAGATTAATAACTTGAGCTGCGAGGTATTCATGTCATTTGTTGTCTCATATCTTAGCACCTCATGCTGTTGGCTTCCATTCGATTGTTTGTTGGTCGTCGCACGACCCATATGCAGCTCCTTTCAAATGCTCCAGGTTTCAACAGCAAGTTGTTGACAAAAATCCTTACTATCATCTACAGGCTACCCATTCCTGTTCGTTAGTGCCGTGATGAATCTGTGAGGTTCTCGATTGAATCGCACTGAATGACAGCTCTATACGTGTCCCAGTGTGTTTCAGCGGTCGTTGTAGTGGTCTAATGCACTACAAGTGCTCCGATCCGTGTGCAGTCACAGTGCTACAGGGGCCCTAACTTAACTCACTGCGCCTACAGTCTGCTCGTCTGACATACAGACGCCGTCTTCTGCGGGATGACAAGAGTAGGATTGCGGGATTGCGGGATTACGGGATCATGGGACCAATTTGCAGGATCATTGGGATCGGCGGATTGTCCGCATCCCAGCAAAATAGCGGCCAAATCCATGTCCGATCCCCAAAATGACCTGACAAAAGTGATTCCCAGGCGCTCGCTGACGCAGCAAAGCCATTTCTTGTGCCATACAGCGCAATTCTAAGTGGTCTCTCACTGAGAGTTCTCCCTGCGCAGGGGAACTGGCAAATTCGCATCCCGAGGTGCTTTGTATATATAGAATATTGCAATGTTGAATGCCAGCCTAAGGAAACCCTTCTTGGTCGTATTGATCAACTTCTTTTCACAGATTACTTTTTGCAGCTGCACAATGATGAACCTTGGCTCTGATGGCTTGCGAAAGAGGGTGGTGATTGTAGGCGCTGGGCCCTTGGGCTTGATCGCGACCAAGAACTTTGTCGAAAAGGGCTTTGACGTTACCACTTTTGAGCGGAACGAATATGTTGGTGGTTTGTGGCATATCACATCTAATCCTACGCAGAATTGTGTGTTGCCTGGGACTATCACCAATACATCAAAGCTCACAGTACGTTCTTCCAGGAATTCACTAATGGTAGAGGTGCTGGCTGATAGTGACAGGGCGTCATGACCGACTTTCCCATGCCAGAATGTTAGCCCTCTTCGCTCACTTACAGACTCATTACTGACATTTTACAGCGTATCCCATGTATCCAACAGACGAGCAGATTGAAGAATACCTCCAATCATACGCCAAAGAGTTCAAGCTCATCCATCACATCAAATTCGGCACAGAAGTCGTCGGTGTCTCCCGCGATGAAACCTCCAAAATGTGGCGCATTTCATATCGCTCCAGCAGCAAATCGGACGCTGGCATCCAAGACATGCATAAGGAATAGAAGACTCTCCATACGACCCCATCCGTGGAGTTAGTGGACAACCGTTCGTTCAGAAATTAGAATGCCGAACCACGATTATCTCAAGAAAGCCAATGATGTAATATATAACAGATAAGAATATAAAGAACTTTCAATTATAGTTAAGACATAGTCCCATAACGCTTTAAATGAGTCAAGGTCTATGCCCACCGACATCCTACCCGCAGCTGATGCACTGCTCAATATTGCCAAGGCGTCACGTACTAGACTCAACGCCACAAGCAAACATATCATAGCTACTATTATTAAGAACAGCCGATTATAGGTCTAAGCTAAGCTATCTCTGTTATACTTTCTAAAGATATTAATGCCTCTTAATGCAATAATAAACAGAACCAAGCTAATGATCTCTAATACAATAACAACAAGACCTGTAATAAAGGTACAAGACTATAAAAGCAAGCGTTAATATACACAAATCGTGCACCGAATAGAAGCATGACTTACCAGTTCTGTATAAAGAACCGCCTAAGGAATGTAGCTCTCTCTCGAGCTGTTTCAGCATGACCAAGACCTAAGGTCCCAGTGGTTGTTCCGAAGGACTTCCTTATCGACGATAAAGTAGACATTTGCAGCAATCCAACCTGCAATAACAACACCAGAGCTAGCCAGCACGGCGCTGGTGTATATCAAGCCGTCGCGCATAGAGCGGAACTATTCTCTTATCAGCCCATCTTCAACTAAGAATCATTCAAAGGACTCACAAAGCTAAGGCACATCACTAATGCTACGATCTAAATAAAGGATGCAAACGCCGCGATTGCAAGCATCAACCAAGTCAAGAGCATCTTAATCAAAGCCCAACGCATTTTAACGCAGCCATCCTCATTCCTATCTAGAAAGTTATGCGTCATCTTCCAAACATTAACTCCATGGACTAGGAGACTCAGGATACTGAGATCAAGTAAAAGAATAAGGACACACAGGGCCGGCCTGGTGGTTTCAAAGATAGTCGCGCCTTTAGTCTGCGGCGCACGGCGCTGCTTGAGAAGCCGCTACGTATCAGAGACCGGACAAGGACTCTTTTCAACATATCCATTATCGAAGTCATCGTAAGGGTTGAGTCTCTTAGAGTAAGAATCATAACCAGATAGTGTACTGAGATCCACGATAAAGACAAAGTCAATGATGTAAGCGGGGTTTAGTATCTCCAAATGATACTTGGACAGGGCTTCAATCTCCTTATATCGTGATCTAAGCGGGCTTCATGATTAAAAGAACTTTTGCAAACCTGTCATGCAATACAATCCCATCATCCGCATTTCAGTCCTCACCGACATCGCCTCCTTAAACAGCCAATCAATTTACACCTCGTTTCATCCGGAGTAAGCTGACTTTGAAACCCTAGCAACAACCATAATCCTTATATCTAAGCATAAGGAATTAAATGCTAGCCTGTTCTAGCCTATTCGGGGTAGGTTAGCCCTAATTATTGAACGTGTCTTTAGCGAGTTACGGGTTATTTTAAAATGCCTTAGCTCCATATGAAGCATTCCTTTCGGCGGAGGCTGAATAATCGGTCAGCAGAAATAGAGAGACTTGATCAGTTAGAACCCGGAAATGTTTATAATTAAGTGCAGCTGTGTACAGCTTTATAGTCGGCGACCAGATGACATTTTAAACTGATGCATTACTGCTGACAGCTGTCGAGTGATTGTCCGAAATATGTATACTAACGCGAAGTAAATCTCGGATCCTCATAAAATGAGAGAATATGGATATAAGGACGAGTATACCGCCGTAAACAGGAAACATCATCATCAACACCTTCATCAGCTCAGTCTCAACAGTATCTAAGACTTATTGCACTTGATCTATATTCCATTCCTCCAATATCCAAATCAGAGCATATAACCATCAAGATGTAGTTTTTATCAATCCTGCTTCTTGCTGGCTCTGCCCTCGCCGCGCCCCGAGCTGCCCAGTCATCTTCTCTTTATTCTCGAGGAGACCGAGACCTCATCTCCAAGATCATCACTGCTCCTACATAAGCCGAGCCCGTCAAGCTACTCAACCAACCTGGCGATTTCGTCTTTGACTTCGAGGCAGCCAGCGGAGCCGGCGAGGCTACCGGCAAAGGCGGCAGGTCTGTGTCAACTACTGCACTCACCATGCCCGCTCTCATCGGAAACGGCGCCTCCATGACTGTCGCTTTCCTCGGACCATGTGGAATGGACACAGCTCACGTTCACAACCGAGCAACAGAGCTGAACATCATCGTCAAAGGCCGTCTCGTCACAAACTTCGTCGTTGAGGACGGCGCCAAGCCTATCGCCAACACGATGGATACCTTTCAGATGTCCGTCTTCCCCCAGGGCGCCATTCATCAGAAATTCAACCCTGATTGCGAAGATGTTGTGTTTGTCGCTGCTTTCGACAACGCTGATCCTGGTGTGAACCAGGTCGCTCAGAACTTCTTCACCCTTGATGGGGATGTTGTACAAGCTACTCTGGGCGGTGTGCAGACTATCGATGGAAAGGATATTGAGCCTTTCCGTGCGCATGTTCCTGCGAATATTGCTCTTGGTATTGATGCTTGCCTTTACAAGTGCGGTATCAAGAAGAACGCTGAGCGAGATCTCAGCGAGCTTCTGGATTAGAGTGGGGATTGACTTTGTTTGTTTCTGGGATTTCACCAGTAGATATACGTGCTTCATGCATTGGTAGATATAGAGTTCCATGTACATAGTTGGCTTCCTATTTGATGCGCAAATTTATATTCAATCATTGTTACTCACCTCACGCTCCTGATTTTGAAGTTCTAGAGAAGTGATATTGTTCTTTGTTTGAACTATGACAAGTTTGCCTCGGAGAAATATGCATACTAAGTGCATATGACTGTCTCTAGATGCTCTATCACAGCTGCTTTCCCGCCAGCTCAAATAGAATTGGCTTTTTCCGAGATATCATACATATCCATCTCAACATCAACAAGAGTCAGACCCTTGCCCTGAATGAACCCCTCAGAATCAAGAACCTCATCCAATTCTTCCATATTCCTCACTTTACAAGAGTGAATCGAATCCCTGCGGCGCGTCCCCAAAAAGCTGAGGCGCAGCACTATAGTTCCAAGGCGCCACGTCGTTGTACGCCTCATTCATTCCATGGATATACCTCTCATATGTATACCCGCTGTTATTGATGATGAAGATAATTACGTTGGCACGGTGGTGGATAATAGTGCTGAGTTCTTACGCTGTCATCTAGAAGCTCCCGTCTCCGTCAAGAAGAATCGTGCGGCCCTTTGACTTCATGACTGCCTTTGCTTGCGAGACTCCAAGAGCGGCCGGAAGCATGTGGCCGATTGAGAACCACATTCCGGACGCAATTAGCCGAGAAGATGGTGGGAGAACCAGATCGCGGCCTCCTATGATTGGTGTCGCATTGCCGAGTATGACTGTGTCGTAGGATCGTAGGTGCTTGTTCAGGTGGATATAGAACTCATCTTGGATGATATACGCCTTTAGATGGACTTCGAACTGCGGTTGGTTTCTGAAGTCTCCCCATGAGGACGTATCTTGGAGCGGCAGTTGTTTGTTATCAAGCTTCTGAGTCATTTCCTGGGGAACATCTTGGACGTTGACAGGCTCATCCTCAATGTGATTCTTGCCAATGAGAGTCATGGCATTTCTGTTTGGTAACACAGCCCATCCCAGTGTTTGCGTATCAGAGAATTGACATCCAAAGGTCAAGACGAGATCTGCCGCCTTGACTTCCGATGTCAGATCCACCGTTCCGATAGAGCCTGAGTGAACGCCGAAGTAGTTGGGCAGAGGGTTATCCACCATGCTGGCTCCCGACGGTAGAGACACTGTAGGAATGCCTGACTTTTGGACGAAGTCGTTGATTTCTTGTCTGATAGTCTCTGCCCCTTCAGCTCGATCAACCATGATCAGAGGTCGCTTGGCCGAATAGAGCTTCTGCAGGAGATTCTGCGCCATTCTACCAGCGTCAAGGTTGCGACCCGTGTCTGGATTCAGGTCTATCGGGTCATCCAGTTTGTCCGACAATACTTCAGCCTCGACTACATCTGACGGCATCTCTATGTAGACCGGTCGGTTATAATGTAGCGCCTGGGACAGAACTCTATCGATCTGAGCAGGCACCTCCTCCGGCATCGTCTTAGCAAGATCGAGTTGCGCAACAGTAAATTTCTCTGCGATCTCACGATAAACCCCGATTCTGGAGTCCGCCATAGTATGATGAATATGCAAATGTGGTTTCTTGCCACCAACAGACGAAGAAGAAACTTATCTTGCGCGTCATGAGGGCGTTCCGACGATATGAACAACCGGCAAGTACTCCGCAAAGCTTCCAGCCACGGCATTAGCTGCACTTAGCTCTCCAACGCCATAGGTCGTTATAAAAGCACCGATGCCAGATCCTTTACGATGGCGTTGAGCGCGAGCATACCCATCTGCTGCGTATCCGGCGTTGAGCTCATTGCAGCATCCGACGAACTTGAGCCCTGATCTCGGGAGATGGTCCAGGGCTCGGAGTGTAAAGTCGCCTGGGACGCCATATACGCGTCTCGTGCCCGCTTGTCTGAGGCGTGTGAAGAGATAAGATGCTAGAGGGATCTTTCTGTTTATCATGATGTTTTCAAGCTGGGCGAAGACTGGTGAGTATTGACAGCGGCATAAAGTTGTCAGTGAATCATTTTACCGGCAGCGGGGTTGGCCATCTCATTCGCGGATTCGCTATAGCCAGTCAGCCCTATTTTCTGACATGACTACCGACATTTCTACAGCTGGTATATTACTCCTCGGGCTTCTATCTGTATCTCGCGTATTACTGTCTGCTTGACTCGTTGGCAATACGATGTTTATAACTCATGGAATTCAGTCTGACAGGTGCGGGTGCTCAAGTTGGAGTCCGCTCTCCGTTGAGCTAGCTCAATTCTCACTCCCAGCCCTTATTACTACGGAAGGCGATAAGGCTCAGCGTGCCAAAATACCCACAATTTCTTTTTTTTTTACTCTACCTACCCCAACATAGCACTAGTAGCTTGTCTATACATTTACATAAAGATTTATTATTATATC
>VYWZ01000200.1:0-12237 GCA_008711595.1 Fusarium xyrophilum | reverse complement strand
ATTCATGAAGCCTTCAACGGGCCGCCGCCGTTTTCTTCACCGCTGACGGCCCCACTAATTCGGCCCCATAAATATCTTCGAAGTGCTCCAAAACTGGCAGGTACATATCTACTATTTTACTTATATAATTTGTAAGTACTACTAATAGATAGAGAAGATTCTATGAATAGTTATAATATGTATATTAATAAGAAGAGTATTTTATTTTATCTTAATATACATAATAAATGTAATCTCATCCAGGTACTCGCGGTCCGTGTTTTATTTCCCCCCTAGGTACGGACTACGGATGATGATGGGATGCGCTGGCTAGCCTAGCTTGCGGTTTCCCCACCAACCATATCTACCTTAGCAACTGGTAACGGTGACGGTAGGTGATGGGAAAGAGTTCCCTCCCAAACGGAACGACTTAACTCTCGAGCTTGGCTTGCGTACCTTTTTCTGTAGCTTCTTTTCACCTACACAAACCTGGGCTCTAGGCATCTCTTAGTTGTCTTTGACTCCAGTTCTTCGATTTTACGACTACGGCGGATCCAAGGCAAGATGTTTGTGCTAGAACTCTTAGCCTAAGACATCCGACATCACCCTCGCTTCTCGACCTACACCTACAGGCATTCTGCGAGGCCATCAACAACGTTCCATCATTCCGATCTCGAGACAAGAACCGCGCCAGACGCTACGAGGAAACAAAATACCTCGAAACTTTACCGCGCGAGACATCCCGATCCCGCCTGAAACACAACTTTCCTCCCTGTCGTCGCCATCATGGCGCCGGCAACCGATGAACTCTCTGCACCTGGTGCAGTGAGTTATGATTCAAATACTCAAGTTGTCGGGGATGGAACGTGGGACTTCGACAAAAATACATTTCTACTTCCCAATTTACAGGGTCTTAACCATGAAACCATGCGTTACAATGGTATTCAAGCCCATCTTCGAGTTCAAGGATTGTATTCGACTAATACTGGCTGATAGGCATGGGAAACAGATTTTCCACACTTACACAATATCATGGCCTTGTACTAGCACATGCCGTTTTGGGAACGATAATATTCCTCTTTCTCATCCCCTTTTCTGTCATGACTGCCAGATTCTACTCAAGGCGTCCTGGCTGGGCCATCAAATACCATGGTCAACTCAACGTCTTTTCCGGGTTGTTGCTCGTACCTCTCTTTATCCTTGGCTACTTTGCAGTCGGACCTGAACGAAGCTTGACGAACCCACACCATGGAATTGGTGTCGCCATATTTACTCTATTTCTGGTTCAGCTTATGGGCGGTTGGGTCGTGCGAAGGGTGGCCAAGTCCGTCTCATTGCGCATCATGATTCACCAATGGTTCGGTCGAGCGATTGCCCTTTTAGGCATTACCCAGGTTCCCCTGGGACTCACCTTGTACGGCTCACCACTCTACCTGTTCATCCTCTACGCCGTCTGGATGTTCTTTCTTTTCATTTTGTACTTCATCTTGAGTTGGCGGTCTGCTTCTCACCGAGACTACTATATGGGTGGAGCACGCTCAGAAATGCGGTCTGAGCTGGCGCCAACAGAAGATACACGTACTCGATATACAGAGTCTGAATACTTCTCAGAGTACAAATCGGAGCCTCCCAAGAGCAACGCCAGATGGCTAGGCCCATTTATCGCACTTGTTGGACTCGCAGCCCTGGCCAGAGGACGAAACAAGAATAAGAACCAAGACAGTGGCAGTCGAGTCCGAAGTCGATCCCCTTCCTTTGATCGCAGCCAAAGACCAGAAGTTCTCCCCTCTAGGACCGGATCAGCCAGCTACCTCACTGGGCATACCGGGGAAAAGTATTCCGATGTCACACGGAAGGACAATGGCGGAGCTGGAGCCAGAGGTGGAATCGCAAAGTTCTTGGCCGTCCTGGGACTCGGAAAACTGTTCTCCAAGAAGAACCACACACGCGATGAAGACTACTCAGAGTATTCTGCAGTGTCGACTGAAACACCAAGGCGCCATCGCGCAACCGCGAGCGCTCCCTCTATGACTGACTTTACCAGGACTGATTTCACCAGCGATGTGACATCCAATAATAGAAGAGAGCCCGATATCACCCGTACTTCGTTACTCCCTCCCTCTGGAAATCGCCCACCACCTCCCGCAATGTCGCAAATGCGGAGCGCCGCTGATGGAAGTTATACTGAGACTGCTCTGAGCTCCCCGCCTCCGTCTGTGACCCCTCGAGGCAAACGGTACCCGCCAAATTCAGGTCGCAGCTTCTTCGAAGAGTCAGACTATTCTTCCTATGTCAGTCCTTCTCGACGATTACAGCCTGAGAAATCTGGTGGTGGTTTTGCGAAAGGACTGCTAGGTGGTCTTGGCTTCGGATGGTTTGCGAAGAAGATGGCGGGCAGGAGGGCAGCAAAGGAAGAGCAACGGCTACGCGATGAAGAGGACTTGAGATCCGGTACCTCATTGTCCAGGTTTACCGGCGGCGACGGACACGACTCTCCCACGAGACGAGACAGCCGCCGGCCCATCGAACGTCGACAAACAGGCTACCCTCCCGAAGACACGCTTCTATCAACCGAGATGTCGGAATCGACCATTGAGCCCCGGCCTGCACGAGGTAACTACGTCCCACCTACTGAAATGAGCACTCTACCCCAACAATCAAATCTCCCGCCCGTGACCGGCCGTGCAGGAAACCACTCGAGACGCAGCAGTGAGCATGTCTCAATGCCTGCGATACCACCTGATCCCCACGGTATCCTGGCACCCACTGAAACCACGGCCTCAGGAATATCCCCAGGATCTCGGGCTCAGCGGTCCCGTCAAGGCCGGTCCGGTGACCGAGATACATCAAGACTTGCCCCAGGCGAGGAAGATTCGCGTTATGAACGCTATGCATCCCCAGCCAGTGTCAGTGTCAAGATGAAGGTACATGATGATAAAGACAGGAACGTGACCCTCCGACGACTTACAGAGGAGGAAGCAAAGGCAGCGCGGGGCCGAAGAGACTCTGCCAGCAGCATCTCTGGACTGGAATCTCCCTCGTACCGCCGACGCTACCGAAGAGACTCAAGCCAAAAGCGAGCTGAGACGGCCGCCGAGCGAAGAGCTGAAGAAGAGGAGGATGCCATGCCGCCTCTGCCCCCCCCGAACCCTTCCTTTGCGAAACAAAAACGACGAGGCAAAGATTCCGCGTATTACTCTGGACAACCTACGCAGGCACAAACGCCGGCGTCGCTATTGCCAGGCGGGACCTCAGCCCAGTTTGGCCAAACGGTGTCTAGTTTGGCTGAGAGCCATGGCACTTGGAGTGGTATCACTCCATCTGTCAACACCTCGCCCCCTGGACCTGCTGGGGAAGGGCCAGTTGATGGATCGGCCGCAGCAGAAAATCGACGACAACGGCGTCGACTTGAAAGGAGACGTGCAAGCGGACCCACTGCGGAACCGCCTGCCACTACCAATGTCGACATGTTTGACTAAAAGCCGAGGATTGAGAGTTTGGTGTGTCTCGTTTGTCTGTCGACTTCAAGCTGACTGGTGAACGATTGGCTGGTGAAAAGATATGCATCTAGCATGGGCGGCGTTCTTGGAGGGAGATTTGTGAATTTCGTAATGTCACGTCACGTCACATCGATTTCAATGTTTGCAGATAGACTAAGAGGACGATACTGATGTCGATGAACGAATTGATTGGCTTGAGAATGATAACTTGATATATGGCAACTTTCTTATTACTAGAGTTTGGAGGGATCCACAAAGGATTGACGATAATGGATTCGGAATTGCGATTCTCTCATACAAATAAAGTGTGTATAATAATGAACTTGGTGTGATGTGTATTTGCTGTGAAGCTACGGAGTATTGTATTTGATTGACATACTTGTACCGATCTTGATAGCATGTGACAGTGATTGGCTTATACTGAGCTTGGTATTGAAGCTCCCTCTGTCGTCAGTATCCAATTCTAATGACTCCACTCTCCTCCGTTAGAGCTCCACTGAACAATCCACCAGGGTCGACAGCTCTCCTGCTAAACATTCAAGTCCCTCACAGTAGAGACCACTATCGTCATTTAATCTTTTTTTTCTCCTTCTTCTTTTTTTGTTTAATCAATCTTGCGCCGCTCGGGCATCTCAATGGCCCTGAATCTGGCCTCAATTTCTCCCCCTTCGACAGCGATTACGTTCCCTAACTCTTAACTACCTACCTACGAACATTCACCATGCCACGGAAGTCAAAGGCCAAGCCCAAGGCTCAGCAGCAGCCTCCCCAGACCGAACATCAAAAGATTGCGGAACAATGGGCTAAAGCTGAAAGAGCTCGTGCAGCTCAACAAGCTGCCAATGCAAAATCCGGACTCCCTCCAGCCGAAGAGAACGTAGAGGTTCTGGAGCGACGACGCGAGGCGCTCGACAAGAGACGGCAGAATACATATGAGAAGCGCTGGCGATGGACTGCTGCCTTTTGGGTCGTCCTGCTAGCTATCCATGCGCTTGGAATCTGGCTCTTCACGAGTGGATTCTTGTTGACACGGCTGGTGCTGGAGGACAAGTCGAACTGCACACTGCCTCCAATTGAAAACACCAAGGGCTCATTGAATGTCGATCCCGGTTGCTGGCACCCTAAATCGTTTGATAGAGCCGTTGTCGTTCTAATTGACGCGCTTCGATACGACTTTACTGTTCCCGAGGATCCGGCGCAAGCTCAGCATTTCCACAACGCTTTCCCCTACCTGTACGAGACAGCAGCCAAGTCGCCCCAGAATGCCTTCCTTCGCCCTTTTATCGCTGATCCTCCGACCGCTACGATGCAGAGACTCAAGGGCCTGACGACGGGAACATTGCCTACATTTGTTGATGTTGGAAGCAACTTTGCTGGCGCGGCTATCGAGGAGGACAACTTATTGATGCAGCTGAAGGACGCTGGCCAGAAGATTGCTCACCTTGGCGATGATACGTGGTGGTCTCTCTTCCCTGGTTACTTCGAGCCTAATATCAGCAAGGCCTATGACAGCTTCAACGTCTGGGATCTTCACACTGTAGACAACGGCGTTATTGACAACATTTTCCCACTGTTAGACAAGGAGCGAAAGGGGGAATGGGATCTTCTTATTGGACACTGTCTTGGTGTTGATCATGCTGGCCACCGATACGGACCTGATCACCCTGCCATGGGAGCCAAGCTTCGCCAGATGGACGAGTTTATCCGCAAGCTTGTCGAGAGCATTGATGAAAAGACACTTCTTGTTGTCATGGGAGATCACGGTATGGACAGCAAGGGTGATCACGGTGGTGAGAGCGACGACGAAGTTGAGGCTGCTCTCTGGATGTACTCTAAGAAGCCTTTCTTTGGCAGAACCTCTTCTGACTTTGCTGTTCCTCCCCCTAACGCCAAGGTTCGACCAGTGAACCAGATTGATCTCGTTCCTACCCTCGCGCTGCTTCTTGGTATCCCTATCCCCTTCAACAACCTGGGAGGACCAATTGAGGAGGCTTTTGCTGGTACCAATGGCAACGACTGGCGCAACCTCAACGCTGTTTCGCGTGTCGCTGCAGCTGGAATTGAGAGATACCAGGCAGCTTACCACAAGGCTCGAGGCCTGACTCATGCCGACGGAGCCGAGTCTCCCGCTGCTCTTTGGGAGGCTGCTTGCGCCATTGCCAAGAATGATCGCGATGCTTACGTTGCCTTCACCAAGTTCCAGGAGACAACTCTGTCTGTCTGCAAGGACCTCTGGGCGCGTTTCGATGTTCCTCGTATGATCATGGGTATTGTCGTCTTTGGGTTTGGCCTCGTCTTGCTCTTGATGTACTCTTCCCGGGAGGAGGATGATGAGTACGTTATTATGAATGACGCCGAGCTTGACTATGCCGAGAAGAAGCTGGAACTCATGGCTTTCCAGGAGAACGAGTCCGAGACGGCGGAAGTCTTGCACAAGCAAATCCTGAAGGGCCTTTGGGACCCCAAGATTCTCTTTACTGCCTCTGTTCTTACAGGTGTAGGCCTGTATCGCCAGCAGCCTATCGAGGGCCTTATTGCTCTCGTTGCCGTGCTCTTGATGGCTGGTCTCAGCTCTTCCCTGCATGACGCAGGTAGGACTATTCTCAATGTCTTCCCCTCGACTTTCTGGGGTTGGTTGGCTGTGATCTTCACTGTTAGCCAATCGATCGGATTCGCTTCCAACTCGTACACCATCTGGGAAGACTCAATCCTTCTCTTTTTTATTACCACTTTCGGTGTGGCCAGTGCCGCCTCTGCATTCCGCATTGAGGCTCGACGGGAGAGATATCTGGGCATTTACCACTCTGTTGCCTTTATCATTCTTGGTCGTCTAGCCTCCTACTCCGAGCTTTGTCGCGAGGAACAGATGCCCTATTGCACCTCTACATACTACGCCTCCTCGACCTCGTCAACCTCTGCAATTTGGCAGCTTACCGTTCCTTTTGCTGTGTGCCTTGTTCTTCCCGCCGTTATCAAATCGTTCCTCGTCACAAGCAGGTCGTATGAGGGCCTTGCCCCAACGTGGATTGGCTATGTCATCCGCGGAGGCCTGTTCTTGTCTGCTTTGTACTGGGTTATCGATGCCGCTGACAACGGCGGCTGGCCTGCGGGACGTCTCGCCGAAGGAACCCTTAAGACCATTGGAGTTTATCTAGCCCAGATTGTCCTCGCTCTCGCCTTCATTGCTGGAAGTACTGCTTTTGTTTGGGCGCCTCCCTGCGTTTCCCTCCTTCAATCTGCTGGAGCTGGCGGTCGTCCTGTTGTTACTATCATTGGATATGGTAACGCTATTGGTGCTCGCTACTTGTTGCTCCCGCTTGACCTTCTTTTGGGATGCTTCCTCCTTTCGAAGCCCATGGGCGGAGGTGCTCTTGCTCTTATGTTCTGGCAGATTCTTACCCTGGCTGAGCTTTTGGATCTCAACGAGCTCAAGACCAGCCCCATTGGGCCTATCATGCTTGCTGTACTTGGAAACTTCTACTATTTCAAGACTGGCCACCAGGCTGTACTATCCAGCATTCAGTGGGACAGCGCCTTTATCCCTCTGTTTAGCATCCGCTACCCTTGGACCCCCATCGTGGTTGTTCTGAACAGCTTTGCGGGCCAGATCATCGCTGCTGCGTCTGTACCTCTGCTCGCTCTGTGGAAGGTCGGTCCCAAGCAGAAGGGAGTTTTGGAAACAGCCACCCGCGGCATTGGCGTCTTCATCCTCTTCTATGCCGTTGAAGCGCTGGCTACTATGAGCTGGGCTGGCTGGCTGCGTCGTCACCTGATGCTCTACCGTGTCTTCAGCCCTCGCTTCATGCTTGCGAGCACTGTCTTGCTCGTTCTTGATCTGGTGACTATTCTCGTCACTCTGACTGGCCTGCGTAGCAACACCCTGTCCCTTGGTGAGGTGTTCGGCTGGGCCGATTAAATGTTTTGATGGTTAGAAATGTGTATGATGTGTGTACAGATAAGAGGTTCTGTCGCATTTTAGGCAGAACAACTCTTGCCTTATCTATCGATAGGAAAGGAACGAAAATTAGGATAATGGAGGATAGAGCGGTGTCATGTCAATCTTTTGGTTAGACATTCATATTGTAGCATGCCGGCATTTTCTTGTATCCAGTCATATCATCTATAGCAGATTAAAATATCATATCAAATCCGTCGTTACTTGGTGGCAACATCGGCTGTTCCCTTGACAGCCATTCCTCCTTCTGGCCCCTCAATCCAAACATCCCATCGTCCCTCAGCGCCGTCTTCTTTCGACACCTTGCGGATATTGATGGCCATGCGCTCATCAACGTGCAAAGGCGCGTAGTTCCTGTAGCTGAACCTGTGGACGGCTACACCAGCACCGATTCGGTCGTTGAGGAAGCGAAGCATCAGAGCTAGAGTGAAGGGGCCATGAACCAGAAGTGCTCGATGACCGTCAACTTCTCGCGCGAACAGAGGATCGAAGTGAATTGAGTGAGCGTTGAATGAGAGCGCTGAGAAGTGGAATAGGTGTATTGGTGAAGGCGTGAGCGAGATTGAGTAACTTGGTGGTTGAGGGTCTGAGATTAGTGTCAGTAATGATGATCCGGGAGCTTGATATGGGAAACCTTACACTTGAGCAAACGTGAAGGTGATGATGAGGCCGACCCTTCTTCGTCCCTCACAAAAACCAGCGTCCTCCTCTCTTCGATATCCCACTCTGTTCTCCCCTCAATCTCATGACCAGTTCCATATTTCCTCCACACATCAACAAACACCTTCTCCTCGCCCTCTTTGCCTCTCAAGGTCACATCCTCAATCGTTTCCTTGCAGATCGCCGGTCTTGCATCAAGCTTCATCCCATCTCCTCTGAAGATAACCTCGCCGCCTGCCCAGACACGCCGCGTATATGGCGGGCCAGGTGAATGATCCGGATCTGCGCCATCAGGAATGAGACGCGAGGGAGGCAATTGGATGGAAAAGTAGACAAGATGATGGCCTTGAGGAAGAGCGCGAGGAGGCGATAATATTTTCGACTCCGTAGGCGAAGGATATAGAAGGTCGTTGATTGTGGTCGTGAGGAGATGAGAGGGCATTGGAGTCAAATAGTCTGCTATTATCTTTGGTGGGTGGGCTTTAAGTGATGAGATTATAGATGAGGCTGATTTGGTGGTATAGGCTCTGTGCAAGACAAAACCGCAGTGGCGGTTGAGTATAGATAACGGCCTCATGATGAGATCTCTTGATATTGAGTATATTGAGGCTCAGAGTCTGGGAACAATAGTCGCCGGGTCAAAGTGTTACAGTGGGAACGCCTCGGCTTAAAGATCATCAACCAAAATTGTGCATAAATGTTCTATCTACAGAGTAGCACATCGATGGCTCAGACTAGGAATGAATTGAAACAAGCTCATAAAGATGAAAGTGCCTCACTGATCAAGCCTTATTTCACTTCACGGTCATACATGGTTGACAAAGTCCCGGCAAATCACGGGTCGAATTCGGGCTACGGATGTCATGATAAGCCGATGAGAGTCATGATACATATTGAAAGTCGAGGAAGAAAAACAAGGCGACCAAGTCAACACGAACAAACTTTTCAATTCATCCCTTATATAGTATCTATATAGATACTCATCCATGCCCATTCCATTTGCTTTATGTTGCCGTTACACATCCATCATGAAACACATGAAGCTTGCTTTTTGCGACTGGACCAGCCTCAGCCGACTCTATCGGCCAAAGGGGCGCATTACGGGTTAAATATGCAGATAGATCCAGTTCCCGTTTCCTGAGCTGACCGTCACATCAGTGACTGAAGGCTCAAAGCTGGCCTCTTATCATAAGACATCCCATTAAATTTGCCGCGTCTGGCACGGCTCAAGATTTGACCAGTCACTGTCGACCCCTCAATCATACCTTTACAAGTACTCGGAGGGAGTCTTGACATTGTTTCTGGAAGCCCACGACTGGAGATCAGCGCGGCAGTTATCGAGAGCTCCAGTGATGGCGAACTGGGTCTCGATACCCTCAACTCGGTGGGTGGAGTTGATGTTCTTGACCAGGGTGATCTGGAAGCAAGTGGCACTGCCCTGGCGAGAGATGATGGTGGAGTAGGCCAGGAAGTACTCCCAGATACGGAACCACCGCTCGCCGTACTTGGCCTCAACCTTGTCGCGGTTGGACATCCAGTTGCGGTACCACCTCCAGAGGGTAGCAGAGTAGTGAACACCGATGGTATCAATGTGCTTAATCTCGAAACCGGTACCCTCCAGCTTGTCGACAACCCAGCCGAGAGGAGTGGAAGCGTCAGCACCAGGGAAAATGTACTTGTTCATGAAGAGACCCCAGGTGAAATCCTCGTATTGCCAAGCCTTGCGGAGACCAGCGTACTGGAGGAAGAAGACACCATCATCATCAAGCATGTCGTGAACCTGCTTCAAGAAGCTGCCGAAGTGGCGGATACCAACGTGCTCAGACATCTCAAGACTGGTGATCTTCTTGTAGCCACCCTCGGGAACGCGAATATCACGGTAATCCATGCAGAGAATCTTGCTCTGCTCCTCGGGGATACCGGCCTTGCGCATGCTGCTGTTACCCCAAGCGGTCTGGTTGCGGCCAAGAGTAACACCGGTGACGTGGGCGCCATACTGCTCACTGGCAAAGCGAGCAAGAGTACCCCAACCACAGCCAATATCAAGCATAGAGTCACCCTTGTCGAGGCCAATCTTCTCGCAAACGACAGTAAGCTTGTTGTCCTGGAGCTCCTCAAGAGTCTCCTCGCGGTTGATGTCGGAGATAATGCCAGAAGTGTAGATCATGCGGGGACCGAGGAACCAGCCGTAGAAGTCATCACCACGGTCGTAGTGGTCACGGACTTGCTCCTCGTCTGTAACAGGTTAGTTTTTATTTCAATTGATCCTCGATTGGAGCACATACCCTGAGAACGAGTGTGCATGATCACCTCAGGAATCATGCCAAAGAGGAAGAACTTGATGAGGCCAATGGTGAAGCGGAAGCTGGCCCAGTCGTGGCGGTACTCCATAACCTCGAGGCAGTCACCCTTGAAGTCAACATCACCATCGAAGTACATCTCGTGGAAGGTCTCCATGGGGATCTTGTTGCTGCCACGGTACTTGAGGCGGTCGGCCTCCTTCTTGAACTCGAGGTAGTGCTCGACACCGCGGTTTGGAAGGCGAACCTTCTCATTCTTGCGAGGGCTGATGGAGGAGATTACGAGCCACCAAGCGGCAAGCAGGGGAAGATCAACGATGAGGGCGAAGAAGATGGTGGTCTTGAGTCCACCGCCAACCTTTCGGCTGAGGAACCAAGGGACAGCCACGAGGATGGAGATGAGGACATAGTTGTTGAAGGTATCGGCACCAGAGCCATCGGCAGGAAGAGGGGCGTTCTTGATGGCGGGATACTATAGGGTGAATGTTAGCATTGATTCCCTTGTACCAAGAGGACAGACAACGCAACAATCATGAGCGTTGCTAGTCAAAACTTACCCTGGTAGTAGGAACACCAACATCCTCAAGCTTGTCAAAGTCAGGCTTGGGATAAGCAGGAGTTTTGACAAACTCGAAGTCGGCGCCGGTGACGCCTGATTTCTCTGCCATTGTGACGACAGCTCCCAATGGCTACCAAAAATATGATGAAAGGGAAGAGGGTGAAAGTCGCTGAAGCGGGTTTATTTTTAAAAGAGGGCGACTGGATGGAGATTTCGTGGGGCAGAACTCGGCCTAGGTTTGGGGAGGGGCGGTGTGGAAAAGACAGGGTCCAGATGAACTCTCAGGTATATGATTGGGTGGCTGGGTCACCTAACCCCCCTACAGTCTTTTCAGCGGTGATAGGGGTAAGATAGCAAGCAGCCCAGGTTCTGAGTGCATTTCAATCCAATGTCTCGGGGAGGGACGGGATAACTTAGTCCAGATCGTTAATTGTCTACAGATCAGGTAATCAATTGATTGAGTAGAGAAACACGACAAACTGATGCAATATATATACACACTCTCTCTCTCTCTCCCCCCTGAGCTTAATCCCAGCCACGACAAAACGCAGGTACAGTCACAGCTACACACACTCCCAGCCAGTCATTCCCTCGCCAGTTGTCGATCAAACCCCACCAAGCTCGTTCCAATTCCGGTGCTAATCCAACGTCTCCGAGGTCTGAGGTCGATATCAGCCTCCGGATTTACATGTCCTTACTCTCTCGTACTCGGCTTTACCAGACACGAATTCAGTGCATGCTTCTTTTCAGGGTTTCGTTCGTAGGGTCTTATGCACGACACCATCTCAAGTCTGATCGCTGAACCCCTCTTTTCAGCAGCTGAGGATACGTGGCCCTTCATGACTCTCTCTGGTTTGATCCGTGGCTTTCGAGGCCACTTTTCAAGCTAACGTCTGCCACCCCACAACCGGCCACCCCCCAAACCGGCCACTTTTTTGCAACAGCACGAATTTGAGGCTGTAGATAATTTTCTTCACAGCATAACGTAGAAATATTCAATTAAATTGAGATTTTCACTAGTGAATATTTAGATGAAACTCATGACATAAATCTTCAAGTTTTATTCGCTGGACTTTCCTGGATGTTTGGACGGGTTGAAGAACCTTCCACATCTTCTCTCGGGCGTTCTTAATAGATTCAACCTTTGCAAATTCAGCGTTGCCGTTGAAAGTGATTTTCCGGCGCCGTTTTGGGCGCATCTCTTCATTTTCGTATCTCAATAGTGAAATCTCTTTTTGTTGTGCCTCAATTTCGTATGACTGACGGTCGAGTTGACTGCCAATC
>VYWZ01000198.1:0-35698 GCA_008711595.1 Fusarium xyrophilum | reverse complement strand
CCTAACTATCAACCCTATAGATTTTAAAGACTCTTAAGATATCAATAGAAGCTCAATTTCAGTCTAAATATGTGTTGAGCTGTAAACAGCACATCCCTCCCTGATTGGTCAGATTGAACCCACTGCGCAATTTCCATAGCTTTAAAAGGTCAACCTGACCGCCACCTTAGATTGAAGAAAACAAGGCTCTTTCAATCAATGCTGAAATGCTCGTTGTGACCAATCTACGCTTTGTACAACACTTATCGCCTTCCATAGATGCTTAGTTTCTCGACATATTATGGCTCAGCAGTTTTTGGCTCACCATTATCATGCCTACTGAGGTCTCTGACAAGAATATGGTCAAACTGCCTAGAACTGAGAGGATGATGCTTATCTTGCCGATCTAAAGGTCTCAAGAGGTTACACTCCAGCTTATAAGTATATATATAGTAATAAGAGGTAGTATAACAACTCGGCATCATTCCGCTTCGAGTCATCCAAGAGTATCGAGGATACCTACAGCTTTGCAGATGGCCCGAGGAGCCAGTTCTACATGTACAGCCGACTTTCCAACGTGAGTAATGCCATCCACCCACTTTAATAAAATGGTGACTGACGGATGTGAAGCCTAGTAATGTTGGCTTCGAAGAGCGCATGGCGGCTCTGGAGCTCGGGAAAGACGCTCTTAGCTTCGCAAGCGTTGCAGCTGCAAATTTGACAGTCGCGTAATCCTTGGTGACTGTTGGAGATGATGCTGTTGTAAGTGGTTCTGTTCATGGTGGAACGTATCATCAATTTGAAGTCATCCTCCCTGCCATGGGTCTAGAGTGTCGCATCATGGACACAAACGACCTAGAAAAGGTTGAAGCGGCGATTGATGAGAGGACCAAATTTGTCTTCACTGAGACCATCAGCAACCCCAAGTTCGCAGTAGCAGACTTGCAGGGTCTTTCAGTCATTACCCGACGTGCAAAAGATTCCTCTAATCGTTGATGCTACCTTTTCAGCTGCTGGCTTCTTCTGCCTGCCAGCCAGATTCGGGGTCGACATTATCATCCACTCAGCTACCAAATGGATCGGTGGTCATGGAACCACATCGGGGGGGAGTTGTCATGGAGACTGGTGTTTCTGAATGGCAGTCCAGTGCAGCTCGCTATCCTCACCTTCACGCAAAGCGAGGCCGCGAGGGCACCGATACCAGCCTCTACGACCAGTTTGGCAACGAAGCATACATGAGCTTCCTGCGATGGGAGTTCATGCGCGATACGGGAGCTTGTCTCGGTGCACAGGCCGCGCAGCAGCTCTTCATAGGCGTCGGTACCCTTTCGCTTCGCTGTGAGCGCCAGCACCGCAACGCTCTCTTCATATCGCCTTGGCTACGCAACCACCCGCGCATCGCTTGAGTCAAGATTCAGCCATCGCCGCGCTTCTCCAGGAATGCATTGCGCAAGAAGAAGGCCTCTGTGTCTTCGAGGTTCCTAGAGTGAGCGGCTTTGCGGGGCATGCCGATCCTTGGGCCTTTCGTGTGGCAGACTGTGCCCTTGTCTCTTCGACCAAGTCATCTCTCTCACCACTTCAGGAGATAACAGCTCCTTCCGATTCCACGGACAACATTGATGGCGTATTCAAGGTCTTAGAAGCACCGATCGGTGCTATTCTATCCCCTCTAAAACTGTGCAACGAGACTATCGACAAACTTGAGTTTGAACTCACACGAAGGCTTTCCTTTCCTTTTATCTCGCCAGAACCCATCCGCAAGCGTCGTATATTCTTCCTGATATGGAGTCGCATAGCGGCCAAGAGAGCGGCATGGGGCAATGCGAAGGCGCTGGGTATCGAAGTGGTAGTCATGAGTTCTGGCGCATGGTCCGAGGATGATAAGCCACCACATGAGTATCTGATGGACGGCTACATCGATA
Organism: Fusarium xyrophilum; assembly: GCA_008711595.1. Classification (NCBI taxonomy): domain Eukaryota; kingdom Fungi; phylum Ascomycota; class Sordariomycetes; order Hypocreales; family Nectriaceae; genus Fusarium; species Fusarium xyrophilum. Next base: position 33,797 of record VYWZ01000198.1, on the reverse strand, counting down.
TGGACATGACGACGGAAGGCTTCTGGAAAAGAATCGTCGATGCGGTCAAGGCGTACCCGGATCCAGTAGTTGGCCTCATTGGACCGTGGGATATGTTCATGGTGCCAACGGCCAAAGCAGCCGGCCAAAGCAGCGAGAGAGCTGAGGCTCTATACACCAGGACCAGAGGCTTACTCGATTTCGACGAACAAGTATCGCACGCGCCAGATGCTTGATCCTGAAGAGAAGGATTTCTCCACGGCGCAGAGCATCAAAGAGCTGGAATCGAGACTACAGTCTACTAAATCCGTCAACTTCCCGGTTGTTTGCAAACCAGTCGCTGGACTGAGCAGCTGGGGAGGTACCGCGCAAATAATGCACAACAACTGCGTGAAGCGGTCGAGAAATCTCTCATCGTCAGCCAAGAGCTTCCCGATCTGAGGGTTGTGGTCAAGCCATACATCGATGGGCCTGAAGTAGACTGCAATATCGTCCTCTTCAGGGGCCGGGTTCTGTATACTGAAATTGTAGACGACTTTCCTTGCTCTGCAGACCTCGCGGAGGATCCGACAGGAAAGCTCTGCACAGAGTCGCAGGCGGCTGTGCCCTCGAGGCTCCCTGAGAATGAACAGCGGGCCATCACAGACGAGTTTGTTTTGGCAGTTCGTAAGATGGGCTCTGACACAGGTGTGTTTCACTGCGAGGCCAGAATCTGCAACTCGTCCATGAGTTACACCTTCACCAAAGGCGCAACAATCCCAGACCTTGAGCCTATATCGAAACCCAGAAGTTCTGAGGACACTCCAGTATATCTCCACGAGGTCAATGCCAGGATGCCGGGACCAATGAGCTCAGCCTCCAGCGTCATCTCGCGCGGAATCGACTTTTGGATGTTGGGCGTTCTCTGCGCCGTCCGTGAATTGTCTCGATACGAAGCGTTTTCAGCCCCATTTCTCCACCCAGAGGTCACCGACCACACGTGGCTCATCGACTGCATCGTGCCCGTCAGCCTGGAGCGTATCAAGCCGCTGTTCCCCGATCATCCGGCAGATCAGCTTGGGCATCAGGCGGTGGACAGCAGTCACAGTCCTATATTGGAACCGGCCAAGACTCAACCCCACTTGACGAAGTATGTGGCACGACACCATGTGTATATAGAGCCTGCGACGAGATTGGGAGGCAAGGAGGGTGATTGGTTGTGGACTGTGTGTATGGTGTTTCACACTCCGCATAGTCGGGAGCACGCATTTCAACTAGCTCAGGAATTCCCGGAGGTTTATGAGGCCTTTATGCGGGATAATTATGGCCAAGGCTAGACTGATGCAGTTACACCGAGAAGTCATGTTCCATGAGAGGTAGAGAGAAAAGGTCGGGTAGTGGGCGAGGTAATCATCTGAGATACATTGAGTTGGTGTTGTGAGTGACGGTATGTCACGAACAAAATAGGCCAGAAGCTTCAATATCCGCTTAACTTGTCGAGATGGGTAGAATTTTAAAGCTCTTTATTACCTCAAGTGTATTTACCCATATACAAATTGAGCCCTCGTGCATCGCTGGGGACTTTCTGCCCCACTCTGGCTCGACGCTCGGACTAACCGTTTCGCCGAAGCCGCTTCTCCTTCCAGCCTCCTGTTCGCAGTCCACAATTCACGCTCATCACCATCATTTAATCTCTCTCAACCTTCGCCATAATTAACGCCGCTCCCGAGACCTTCGCTTTCTTTCCACCTTAATCCTCACGCACTTCGCCCATCAGCCTTTCACTCATTTTCCCCCCGCACCTCCTCGACCCGACCGAACCCTTTCTCAACAATGCTCACCGAGAGAAGCCCGTGAATCGCGCTACAGCCGTTGTAAAATTCCGGATTATACCCACCCAGCAAGCGCGTTCTGCCTCGCTTCGTGGAATAACCGGGGCTAGTAGAAGGGACCTGCTCAAATCTCGCAGTTCACCTGGAGTTTGGGGCGACCTAGCAGTTTCATCTGGAGGTCACAGGTAGCCTGGCAGCGAAGCCGGCTTCTCTTTGGTGTGCGTTGTCGAGTTTGGGGGCTGGAGGTAAGTCCCGGCATTTGCTGTACTGACCATTTAGTATCCTGGCAGTCAGCGGTATGTGATTCACTGCACAAACTATGGCGACTCCATCATGTGTCGATCTTGAACAGACACCCGCCGTTGTTGAGTGGGAATGGGAGGGCGCGACGCGTTCCTTGGCCACTCCAGATCCGGACAATGTCCCGATACGATTCACGATACATATCGATTCAACCCACGACAAACATCGCGCTCATTTCGAGATAGTTATTCCCGTCAAATTCAAAGACAAGCCGAGTAGTGCGGCAGTTTTCTTACGCATCAGTCCTCTATTCATCACTTCCTTCCGCTTCTCTACAAACATTGACGCTTTGGACTCTTTAACAAAGCAGCGGTTTAGCTCCGCCGCATGTCTCGAGTTTGAACTGAGCAACTCTATCGCCGTACTCGTCCCCAGCTACGTCAAAGAGCCAGTATCAGCCGCCCGGCCGCGCTCTGGCAAGGTTCTAGACTCTCTCTACGAGCTATCTCATGTCACTTCTCTACGAATATATATCCAAGATACTCTATTATCCCTCAACCAACTCAATTCCATCAGCGACACAGTAACAAAAGCCCAGCTCGAGCCCTTTTCTGGCCCCGAATATGACATCTCTCGCATGTTCAGTGGCACCGGCGCAAAGGCTACAAATCTCTCACCACCCAAGCCTCCATCATACGAGAAGGCGACGAGCTCACAACTGCCGAACGCCCCCTCATATCAACGTAAACGACCTCGACAGGACAGTCCCCAAGCGCCCGACAGCATCAGTCAAGTCTGGGACAAGCTACAGAAGCTAGAGTCCTTGTTTCACAACAAGGTTGGAGAGCTAACAGCTGAGAATGCTAAGCTCCGAGATCAGAAGCCAAAGTCTGATAAGTCGCAAGCTGAGGCTATTCAGCCTACAGAGTCACAGTTAGTTGCTGAGCTGAGAGCTGAGAACGCTCAGCTTCGTGAAGAGGTCGAGCGTTTGAAGAAGAGGCAGGAGGATCTTGAGGCAGAGGTCGCATCACTACAAAGCGCGCAACGAAGCGAGAACGATACAGAGGAGGTTGCAATAATAGAGATTCGAGACGACATTGAGTCACTGGAGCGTAGACTGTCTTGGGTTGAGAATGAGAAAGACGAACATTTCATGAAGCAAATAAAGCAAGAAATCTTTGACGAGTTAGCAACGCGTGTCTTGGGCGGCTAGGGCTTGCATCGAGGTACCAAATCAATCCAGACGATAAAGACACTTTACTCATCAGAAGTGAACAATGGCCGAGATGCCAGTACATGACGATGCGATCACTACTTTCTCAACATCACACAAGCTGAGAGGACGAACAACCTGCGAACATTTGTGTATATCATACGGCGTGACCAATCGTGCTCCATCGCAAGCGTAAACGACACGACCCAAAGACACAACAGCGAAGAGGGATCAGACGTTCAGGAGTTCAAGCCATATACCATTGGCAATCTATGGGCTAACGCAGCTAGGCTAGATTTTGCACGATACATGTGTGTGTTGTCCAGTCGTCTTTTGGAAATCACCCAAATTGATTGAACAACTCCTAACAGGGACACAAAACACTTGTGACTCCTGAACTATATGAAAGCCCTGAACAAGCCACCGACTATTAGAAATCATCACTATATGGCGATACATCTAACTTCAATACTCTAACGAGCCGGCCTGTAAGCAGCATCGCCAAGATCAAGACTCGCATGAGGCGCACCCCTAACATTGCCAGACACCAAACCTCCCCCAAGAGCAGCGCTATCAAAGAAATTGAGCACAATGACCTCGTCTGGCTTCTGCTCCGGGAGATAGTACCACTTCGGACTCTCCAGTCCACTCGCAACCGCCCCCGAGTCTTCGTATGCTCTCGCATCTGCTTCGCTGATAACCACAGACTCCAGCTCTCGTAGAAAGTCACCACTCATGGAAGGCGCAGCTAACATTCTGGACTCATAACCCAGAAACCCTAATGCTCCGTGCTGAGGAGATGACCATCGAGGAGCCATTGCTAACGGATCCCGCGTGACTGTCCGCATGGGCCGCCAGACACTGTAGGCTGCGTATCGAGGTTCCAGCTTGCCATCCGCGTTATACTTGGCATCGATGATATCGTTGCTTGCCTTGTCTTGAGCGTCAAGTTTCGCTGAGGCGCAGATATTGTCCTCGGCATCAATGAATGATTCCAGCTTCAAGCGCGGCTTTGTAAATGTCCGGCCGCCAGCAACGGATAGAGCGCCGAGCACCAACAGGCGTATAGTCTACATGTGCTCCTCTCGCAGGCCTCGAGTTGTCTGAGGATGCAAGATGTGTTGGTCGAGTCTCATCTGATGCCTTGTAATTATCAGGTACAATCTGTCTGGTCTTTGCCATTGACAACCGCCGAGCTACCGGTTCCATTCGCGGGTTTCTTAACCGGGGCATCGCCTCTTCGAACGATGCTGTTTGTGATGAAGACCAGTTTCGCCCCTGTTAAACTTGAGGACCGACTCTTTGACTTCGGGGAAGTAAGTCAGGATCCTCTAAAGTCTGCAAGTCATGGTCATCTCCAGCTTGCACATCGCCGTCGACTTTGGCCCATTTTGGGTCAAACTTGATAGCGGTGAAGCCAGAGTCCTTCAGGATCTCTGCAGGATGCGACCAAGACCAGTCTGCTCTGTTGGGGAAAGCTACTGAGCGAATCTGCTTTACGTTTGGGTTGTTCGTATAGCCTCTGTTCCAAGCTTGTTCCGAGGTATGTCGCACGCCATCATCGATCTGATACTTGATAGTGGCGATCGATTGCGGCTGACCTGCTGGGGATGTTTCTTTGACCTCGGACGCATGATGAGACATGATGTGTGAGAGTGGTCGGTCGCCTGTAGTGACTGCTCGTGCTATCCAGAAGCTCGAACACGGGGAGGCATCTACACTCACAACACTAGCTCATGATATACGCGCCAGGTCAGAGCCATTCTTGTAGCTTTCAGGCCACGTTGACCATGCCTCAAGGAGTCAAGAGGCCCAATACTCTGTGTCAAGCGGTATCTATCATCCAGGTGCCTTGCCCGTCTAGTGTTTTTGTCACACCACATCGAAGTTTCAAATTATTGCCATCCTTCCCTGCAACCGTGTCAGAAGTGTAGTGATATGCCGCCCTTGTCAATCCCCCGAGCCACACGAGCCTCCAAGGATCGTCAATCACGCCGTAGTGCTAAAAAGGACTAATCGCAGCGCTGTTGGCTCGATTCAGGTGTGCTCCATGGTCATCACTGCTCGTTTCAGTTAGCAGGATCAACATCTTCAGGCACCACCTGTGGCAAAAAAGAAGCATGACATGCTGAGCTCGTTTGCCTAAGCAAACAGTTCACACCTACCACAAGCGAAGCGCGCAGTCATGATTCGCTGTTGCGCCCGCTGTTCTGACCTTGCATCACCAACTGCAACGGCGTAAACAAAAGGTCCTGACACAGGCAGTCATCCCATTGGTCATCGCCATTCTTCATTTCCAGGACAAAAAGTGTCTGTGACTCCTCGACCTGGATCAGTGTCCAGCAACATCGTTCGTTGATGCAACTGAACATAAGCTTACATACAGTTACTGTTTGAGCTTACTCTCTTGGCAATCAGGCCGGGTTCTCGATCTTACACTACAGGCACCTAACCTTACGATGCTGTGAAGCCAAGCCGGGACCTGTCGTGCTACGGAGAATATGTCCCGGCATCTTGTTGTTTTGGGATATAGAAGGAATCCTTCTAGTCTGGATATGTCTACGGCACGGCCGACAAACGCGGCTATGAATGATACCTCTATAACCTAATGAGCCACTCCAGTTGCCTTATTCGGTATATTATGCGCCTGCAAGAAACATAGCCGTAGCCAACTTCCGCCAAGAACCTTGCTCTCTTTTGTTGTCGCCTCGAGTGTTTGGGGTCCAAAATGCGCAAACCTCCTCCGTCGGCATGTTGAGAGTCGTATTTTGCCCGTTCCTGAGCGCCAAGGATTGTGCCGTGAAGCCGTCTTATACTCCATCACCGTCGTTTATTAGTATGGACCGCCACTCTTGAGGCTCGGCGGTTTCTAACCTTAGTCTGGCGGTCTTGGAAGCTGAATTTCTACTGTACTGTGCGTGCGTGCACCAAAGCCAAGCTCTACGCCGCTAGCAGGGTGAAGGTCTCTTGGCTCTCAATTGAAACGGAAGAGCTTGAAGCCTAGGTCCTCTTCCCATCGCCCAAGCAGCAGGAAACACAGCGTCTCCGCGAACGTGACGCATTTGGAATCGCCAAGAGGGCATCGAGTATGTTACTACGACCTTAGTGCAACTGCCTTGTGCTCACAAGCCTTGGGAGCACGCCAACGGCAACGTGAACAGCATAGCGACACTACTGCGGACGTCGCAATACAGCCGACGCCAACTGCAGAAGTAACTTGGCAGGACTTGGCGCCGCAATGCATCCGCCACAACACCCTGGTCTAGGTCCGGGTTCAGGTTCTGGCTCTGGCTCTGGCTCTGACTCCGCCTGTCTGCGGGCCGAAGCGTCGGAAGACCTTGGCGTCTTAGATGACCCTACCGCCCTGCCGGGTGCCCTGGCCCTCTTCTCTCGACGAGGACTGGCCTGGACTTAGTGGTTCACTAGTGGACACGCTTAGCCGGCGTCAGCTCTCAGTCTCAGTCCCAGCCCCGGGGATATCCAACCCAGAGCCGCGAGCACCGCCTGCGTCTTCGAGCTCACTCACCTCCGACTCCGATTCCAACGAATTCAACAGTAGACCTTCTAGGTTGTACCAAAGTGGACTTGCTGGCACAGGCCACTCCCTCGTATGGGTGGCTATCTATCCATGCTCCCAGCAGACTTCTCTCCTCTGTTCTCTTAGCTCTGTGCAGTCTCTCTATCTTGCTATTATTCATTTCTAAACCCACACTCGCCAGCTCTATCACTTCACAGCCCAGCATGAAAGAACGCAACACAAATGGACATACCAACGGGACCTCAGAGAAGAAACCATCGCGGTCCTCGACTAACGATATTTTCAAGAACAAGCCAAAATGGAAAGCCAAAATGGAAAGCCAAAATGGAGATTCGACACCATCCAGATTCATGCAGGGCTTGAAGAAGACCCAAAGTATGGCCACTGCACACTACCCATCTATATATAACACCGCCTCGTTCAAATTCGGGTCTTCAGCTGCTCTGAACGTAGCCTTGAGTGACATATCAAGCTCTCAAAACCATTTGTGTACCCGTGTGTCTAATGTGAGTCTGTCTGCCAATCACAATTCATCACTGTGTCTAATGCGGACATGTAGCCGACTCACGATGGGCTTGAGAAACGCATTGCAGCCCTCGAGGATGGCAGAGATGCCCTCACTTTCTCATCAGGCAGTGCGGCAGTCTTGGGAGTCATCGCGTCGCTAGCAGGAATGGGCGATAATGTCATCGTGTCTACAAGCATTCATAGTGGAACGTACCGTCAGTTCCGCAAGGCTCAGGCCCAGCTCCAGTGTACTGGATGAATGCCGATATCCCCTCGGATCTTGTGTACGGCAGAAACCTGGCAATAGTACATTGTACAGTAGGTTAGTGGTTGCAGCAATACATCACGAGCACATAGTAGTGTTACTCAAAAGCAATTTATTTCATCTGACGATAGCGATCAAGTTTTACTCCCGAGGCACGAAACCGCTTGAACCTACACAGGCCGTGAGCCATTGGCGATCTCCCAATAGCTGCCCTTCCAGTAGATGCAAGTCCCATGAGTCATCTTTTGGTACGGCGTACAGACCATTGAACTTGAATGCATGACGAAAGAACAGACCAGTCAATCTTGCGACTTTGATGCCACGTTCCTGTGCCGGATTGAGGGAACCAACGTGTGAGCGGAAGGTTTCCCAGAAGAGGTCCTCTAAGTCTTCTCGTTGCTCATCATACACCCATTCGCCTTTCTCAAAGTCGAATCTTCCCAACACGGTTTCGAGGCCTCACAAGGCGCATCCAGAGGGAAGTATGGACCCCTCTGCCCAGTCAAGAATACCTGAATGCTTGCCTGTGAGGGGATCAATGATTATGTTGGTATCGCATAGATCGCCATGGTTTAAGCACCATGAGATAGCAGAATTAAAGACAAATTGAAGGTTGTCTTGGCAGTAGGAAACGAGAGGTTGGAAGCGAGGAGGAAGGGATTCAGCAAGAGTCTGGAGCTTTTGTCGAAAGTCTAGTCGCTTGATAAGAACAGTTGAAGAGTCGATGGGAACTTGACTATTCCATGCTTGAGAAAAGAAGCTGAAATATGTTAGACATGAGTTCTGCGGGATTTACGATGATGATACTGACTAGGCCAGGTCCTTGACAGTCTCTTTCTGACGTGGAACCACATCGCAACTTGTGGTTCCGGAAGCATGCAGTAAAAGCGAATAGTTTACGCCCACCAGTAGTTGCATGGAATATATAAAGACGGTTGGGTTGGGTGTCCAGGGATCGAATCAAAATCAAGTTTCTCAACTTCGGGAACCCAATCTCCGTGCATTTGATGAGCATGCTTGATGGTATCGAGATCAAGGGGCGAGCGTTCAGCGCGGAATTGGATCACAAAGTCATCACCTCTGACAGTGTAGCTGAAGGCACCCTGTGTTGACGCTTGTCGAACGTCGCATCCAAGGTAACCTTGCGCGAACTTGTTGCACTCTTCCTGTGATAAGTTAATGAACAATATCGGCTAAAGAAAGTCGAGATGCGCTCCTGGCTAGTATGGCGAACGACCGACATCGGGATGGGTAGATATGGCGGGACTGTTTCCTTCTGTTCCTTAGGAAGGAAAAAGGTCGAGGGCGCGATTCAATAAACAGATAAATAAGAATAAGGCTGTTGGTGATTGCGTCAGAACTTTGTTGTGTGGACAATAGACCTAGAGAAAGAAAGTCAAGGTTAAATGGGCGGGAGTGCGAGCGAGATCAAGGCAAGTGAGCAACGTGTATGTATATATGCATGCATGGCTTGATTGCACTGCAACTTCGAATCGAGGTCATCGGCTCCAAGGTAAATTCCACACAAGATGTTACGTCCATAAGTAGGTAGTGCACCATGATCAGTATATGCAAAGCCGGCTGGCCACACGCAAGACTGCTTAGATTATTATATATATAAGCTATCACGCACCCTATGCTTCATTTAAGCATATTAGTGAAACTATAATAACTATCCCAATTAGAGTCAAAAGTAATAGAGGTGTTGAATGCGACCTGGGAGTGTTTAGGCAGAGTTGAGATTTTCTAGCCAAAGAATGATAGACTATGGAGATGGAGCACTGAAGCCAGATTTATTAATCCGGCTTGGGATTAAGGTAAGCAAGCACCGGTCAAGCTTACCAGAGAGTTAAATACACATCTTCCCATTAATACCTTGACCTTGCCTCGTCGGGTTTGTACACAACAACATCATCGTCATCATCACAATCATCACCACGATCATTATACAAAAGATCTTTCAGCATTCATCATGTCTTTCATGTCTTTCACGATGTTCCTCCAGCTTCCTCCTGAACTTCAGTAAGTCATTTAGGAAATCGTCATGCGCAGTCACTTGGACGCGCCAACCGCCCACTTCGCTGACTTCCGGGACACCCCCTCGGTTTCGCAACTGCCTCTCAAAGCCACTTCAAACCAAACAAGGCCTCTCGATGAGCCTCGCCCGCTGGGAATATACACCGCATTGATGGGAGGAACCTGTCAGTTCACGCGAGAGGAGATGAAGGAAATTGTACGGCAGTGGAGGCCCCGAACCCCCTTGACTCTTGATTACGTGCAGAATCACACGATCAGTATCTATACTGGTATGCGCTTCTGCGCCCCTCCCAACACATGGACAAACACAGCGAACGAGACAATCGATGGCTCCAACGACCTTGTCATCATGTGCAGAGCCACCGGATTCCCGGGATCGACACGATTCGCCGACGTCGAGTCTGTCGGTCTTCTTTACACATATTACCACCATTCGCGGTATTCTCCCATTGTCCACACTTGGGCTGATGAATACCCTTTTGCGAGTCCGAAGGATTTTCTACGACGATTCCCCCAACTTCGAGTTCTATACATCATCGTCCAGCCCCAGGGCGTCAATAACATGGGCCCACAGATGACGAACTACCGTAGGGACTACGCCCGAACCGTGAATCAGGTCCCTGCCAAGACATTCAATGCCCGTCAGAGAATTTACTACGAAGTGCCCGAAGTGATGCATTGGGGGTTGGGGTTGGAATCGGCCTATCAAAGGGTTAAAGGATGCTTCTGTTGCGATGCGTTGGGGTATGTCCCCGCTTGTTATTCGGGTCATGACACATGGAAACAGGCTCCAGGCGTCCGAGGCCGCTTCGATCGTTGATAATAAGGTGGGTAGCTATCCCATAACTATCTTCCAAGCGGGAACGTAGCGAGACAATAACTAGGATGTTCATAACTAAGACTGCTAAAGATTGAATAAAGTCTACAAAAGTAATCATGAATCCTCAGGCTGCTCTAGAAGATTTAGTAAATAAGGTCTAAGCGTTTACGAACTTATGATGACTTCCAAGAAAATTTAATACAAGCGTTAGCAGTTAATGGAGTGAAGTCGGCGATGTAGTTGGGTTAAACCTCCGGCCCATGCGGGAAAAGCCCGGACCTGACCCATAATATTATTTTTCTGCGCAAACCTCCAAACCAATCCGTTCCGGCGCATTCGCGATCCGATCCGATCCTTCCATGATCAATTACGCCATTTTCTGAATCCTCGCAACTGAATCTCTCGAATCGTCACCCAACTCTTCCCGGCGACAACACCGCGTATCATCCTCCTCATGGCAGACAAAGACGCCTGTCCCGTCGATCACAAATCCCGCGAAGCATGGCTCGCCCAAGCCCGTGAAGCCGAAGCCGCAAAAGCAAAAGCAGCTGGATGTCCGGTCGACCACACAGCCCAAGCACAGTCCAAGTCATGGTCTCAAACATTCTCGTCATATCTCCTCCCATGGTCCTCGAGCAAACCTACACCGCCGCCTACGCAGAGTTCTTCGAATGATGGTCTAGATACTGATCGCGTTGTGTCCACGATTCCACGAACATCAGGCGGTCCTGCGGCGTGTCCGGTAGATCATGGAAAAGAACCTGCAAAGCCCGCGAATCACGAAATGGAGACTGGTGTAGATCCCTCTGGAAATTGGGTTTATCCTTCGGAGAAGATGTTTTTCGATGCGATGAAGCGAAAGGGTTATGATGCGAGGGTAGCGGACATGAAGACCGTTGTGCCGATTCACAATGCTGTTAACGAAAGAGCTTGGAAGGAGATCAAGGAGTGGGAGGCGCCGTATCTCAAGGGCACAAAGTAAGGCTACATCCTCTCTATTGGTAGAAGGGGAACTAATTGTTCTAGATGCGATGGACCTAAGCTCGAGTCTTTCGCCAACAAGATGGATCGCATGTCTCCCACCGCCCGCCTCAATACTGTACTCGGCTACACGGCGCCGTTCGACCGGCACGATTGGGTTATCGACCGATGCGGGACGAGGGTAGACTACGTTATCGACTTTTACGCCGGACGACCAGATGGAAAGGGCGGTCCTAGTTTTTATCTTGATGTGCGGCCGAAGCTGAATACATGGGAGGGCGTTAAGATGCGAGCCAAGAGATGGGCATTCCTTGTATAGCGACGAACTGCTGTATCAAACCTGTATGATGTATGAGTGGTTCATTGGAGGGCGTTTTGGAAAATGTACATGTACGACATGGGTCAAAAAGCATAGAGGGTTGGATGACTCGCATGAATCTCCATCGAATCAGTTTTCATGTTCTGGGGTATTGTTCCTGTTCCCTTTCGCCTTGACGCCAATGACCTCCAGCCTAACTACTGATCCTTCTTCCCCTCCAGCTGAGCGAGCAGACGAACAGGCGCACCTGTCTCAAAGGACTGCGACTCGATGTTCCACCCCTTGGCGAGCATTTCATCCCAGAGCTCACGCTTGTCGTACTTCTGGTCGTAGCCATCAACGGCTTCCTTTACGCGGAAGATCTTATCCAGCTTGTCGGTGTAGCCCTGGCTCTTGTCCAGAAGCCAGGCCATCTCCATGGCCATGAACCAAGCACTGATAGCGTGGACGGCACTGGCGTCATGCCAGAGCATGATCTTGATGGGTTTGTAGCTGCGCTTCGTGTGATACCAGACAAAGAGTGAGTTTCGGGCCCCGTCGATAATGACGATGTTGCTGTTGGGGGCTTTGGCGCCCATGGCGTCCCAGTAGCTTTTGGCCATTTCGATACGTGCGATTTTCTGTCCATGTTGATTTCGGACGACCGGTCGCCAGAGAAGAATATTCTCACGGCGGGCGACTTCTTCGGGTGAGAGCACGTTTCCGGTCTTGAGGTACTCTTCGAAAAGGATGGTTGCACGCTGCTGGTTCAGGTTGTCCATGCACACAGCCCGGACTCCAAGATAATTCATCCAGAGATGAGCCAAGACGAGAATAGTCATCGAGAATAGAACGCTGTGATGGTCCTCGACATACTTGACCACGATAGTCCCAACAAGAAGGCCAATGAGACCTACGGCGGTCTCTTGGCTGGCCTCTTTGGCATTGAGTTCAGAGAGGTTGTCGTGCTTTGCAAAGTGTACACTAAGAGCAGCTTTGCTCGCGCCAGCAGCCACGCCACACAACGCCCTCAACGTCTCTCCAGAAGTCAAGGCCAGAATCTTTCCATAAGGTCCAAAGTACGGGCTGTACAGCTCCAGAAAGAAAGCAGTGTCGTTGAAAAGATCGGCCAGAAAGCGGAAGCGCTTGGCATCGGGCTCAATACGAAGACCGAATTGGTGGGCAAAGACTATAGTGGCGATGCGAGACATGGCGTCTTTGAGGACTGTGAGAAGCATCGCGAAGGTGGCGGATGAGTTGGCATCTCCGACGCCGAGACCTTGGAGGAGAGCTCGGTTTGCGAGGAGGGAGGTGATGGTTGAGAAGAAAGCTTGGAGGGAGTCGAAGAATTGGTAGTTCAGGTAGTCGGAGGACACAGAGTGAGGGTATCCGACTGGCATGAAGGCCTCGCGAAGAGAGGGGATGAGCGGGATGCTAGGTTTTGACTTGGCAACGACCTGAAGCTAGGTTAGCCATGATACTCATTCTCTAAAAAAAAGCGTAAAGCAACGTACATGGTTGTCGACAGTGTGATTCCAGGTACGTGAGACATTTCCCGATTTATCCAGCTCCACGACCTCGACAGGTTCGCCGCGGCTCAGGAGTTGCGTGAGACCATCCATCGCGATGGTGTTGATGAGGTTGTAAGGATGAGAGAGAGTTGGAGGACTGTGAGCTGCCTGTAGCTCACAGTGGTGTTACGGCACATGTTGCAGCGACACAGGCAGTGCCCCGCAGGGCGAAGACGTGTCAGTGCGACCGGCAGGTGCAATGCGGCCTCAGAACTGCGGCGAGACTAGGATTTATAAAACTCAAAGATGTCTCTTTAGTACCTAGGCAAGGTAAGGTACAGAGTACAGAGTAGGCATTGTTCTTTTGGTGGACACTTATCGAGTCCCCCGGAGCCGATTGAGGGCGCGGAGGTGAGTGTGGACGGCCCCACACGGCGATGTGGAGGAGCAACACGGTTCAACTCATGACCGATCGGCAGCTGGAATAATGATGAACAGGATCACTTCCAGAACTTAACAAGTAACAGTTTATTTTGTTTCAGCTTCGAACTCTCTGTATATCATCCCAACATGCTATTTGCTTCGCTAGATCTTTCATAAATCTCCTTCTATCGTCGAACAGCCTGACCGTCCTCTCCAACAAGGAACTCATCAGTCTTGATAGGACCCTCACCAACACCAGTGGAAATAACTCTGCTCACACCCTCCTTCAAAGTAGAAGCAAGGCCACTCTCGAGCTCAACGCTGGACTTGGCGCTAGCAGCACCCTCCTTGAAACCGCCAACACCCTGGAGCGCTTGGTAGAAAGTACCGACAACGGTGTCAGCGTCCTTCTCCTCGTAGTAGACAACGCAGTTGGGACCAGCGTCGAAGGTGTAAGCGGCAATGGTCCTGCCAGCCTTCTCGTTGATGTACTCAACAGCACGAATGGCAGCGCGGGAGACGTCGTTCATGTAGAAGATGGGAGGGTAGGTGTCGGCGCAAGTAGCGTGGAAAGAGTTGGAGTCGCGCATGGTGACCTCGGCGAACTTGGGAAAGTCCTTGTTCTTGATGGCCTCCTCCATGGCGGTCATGTTGGCGGGGACAACGTTTGCTATTCTCTCCTTGAAGAGGCCGGATGTAGCGACGGTCTGCTGCATGCCTGAGGTGGAAGAGACGCCCTTCTTGGCGGCACTGACAACGAGGATCAGAGCGCGCATGTCGGGCCAGTGTGAAGCTGGAGCGACGAGGTCGGCCTTGGAGTCGCTTCCATCCTCCTTCTCACCCATTCTCCACGCAACATATCCACCCAAGAGACTGCGGCAAGCAGATCCAGAACCTTGTCTAGCGACGAGCGAAAGATCAGAAGGCGAGTCGGGAAGCTCGTACAGAAGAGCGATAGCCTGGACGAGCGCAGCGAATCCAGCAGCTGAAGACGCAAGACCAGCAGCGGTGGGGAAGTTGTTCTCGGAGACGAGCTTCAGGGGGTATGTGGACAGCTTGGGGAGCCAAGAGTCGGCGGCCTCGAGAGCGGCGCGGCGGGATCGAAGCTCGCGGAAGCAAGCTTGGGTTCGGGCGCCAGAGATGTCGGAGGACTCTCCATTGAGAGTGAGGCTGTCGCCATCGGCGAAGGTGCTCGAGCACGAGGCTGTTGTGAGGGTTCGGAGATCGGCTTGCGAGAGGGTCACGGAGAGGGAGCTGTTGGTAGGGAGGTTGAGCTTAGCATCGCGCTTTCCCCAGTATCTTCATCGTGTTAGCAAAGGTCTTCAAGATGCGATGGAGGTGTAGTGTTTACTTGACAACGGCGATGTTGACTGGCGCAGTGGTGCTGGCGCGGTAGACTTTGGTATCGGACATTATGAAGCGGGGTATAAGGTAGATGGAGGGAAGGTTTTGGAGAATGTTTGAAACAGAGATTGGAATTAAACAAATCAGACGCTCAAGAAGGAAAATTGACTTCACCGACTTGTTGTACCTATGGGGAAATGAGCCGTGGGACGGGTTGCCCAGAGAATTGGTCGGATTGTAACGATTGTAACCTCATGGAGTCTAGTGCGGGGTCCAAACCCCTCTGGACCCCTGAAGCCCCTCAACACCAAGGGGAGCTCTTGGGGATCAGCCCGTTGAATGTGCTTTGAGTTTGGGTTTGGGTTTGGGAACCTGCCAGTGAAGGGTTCGTTTTGTGGTGGAGGTGTATATCTCTATCAAGAATAGGCTTCAGAACGGTTATTATAGGAATGATGCGTTGAGATATCAATTGACTTTGTTATGTTTCTTCAATGCCATTAGAGAAAGGCAGATTTGTGGCTCAACATGAGGATAAGGGCATTGGCAATTGCTTTGAACATAATCATGAGAGAAGACATAACTGTTGGCTGAACGTTTAAGAAGAAAGGGTTATAAAGCTTCGCATCGTGTCTCCTAGACTGGGCTGTGATAGCATGGGTTCCTAGAACTGGCTGTTCAGCTCGACTTCAAACTGGAGTAGGTTCGAGGCTCCAGGGTAGGCGACTCCATTTTGAACTTGCAGAGTTAACACAACCATGATGCAATGATTATATGCCTATGTCACGGATCATATACCATAAGATTTGAAGTTTAAGGGATAAAAAATAAACCACCTTGATGTTTGTTTCCATTTTAAAAAGCTATTCGACATATTTCTGAACATTAGAAGTGTAAGTATGCAAGCTAGATGTCCAGATAGCTGCACCCAGCTTTAGATGTTATGACCCACTCATTGCAGCTCACTGAGGCCACCATAATAAACACGGAATATGGAAACTTTGTCAACAAGCTTGCTTACCTGATAGCTCAAACTTTCTCTGTATTTCTTATGTTCACCTCCTCAACGTTGTATTGCCTTCTGCGTTCTCCTTGACAAGAAGCTTTGTGTAAAGTAGAGGCGAACGTGGCAATGCATAAGAGGCTTGGAACCAGGAAGTTAACCTCCGGAACGAATCATAGTATGCCTCACTAAGCGCCATGTCTCTGATGTCTGTGTTCTTGGCTGAGCTGAGAATTGTGGCAGTGATACTGCGTCAACGGTGAGCAGTGGGTTCTCACCCAATCAGAGACCGAATGGATGAAGCTTCCAGGGACAGATTAAGCTTGGCTGGGGTTCTGACGTCACAAGCCGCAGCTGATCGATTGATCGATGAGATAGTGGTGACCGCACCGGGCAAAGAATTCCAAAACAAGCAAGGCAAATCTTGGCTGTAAATGAATGACACGACCTTGTTTCCACGTCCTACCTCGTCTCATCCTCTGTGTTGCCCCTGTGCGTATGCCTCCCGCCTTGGCCAGAAAGCTTACTTGCACCTTCAACTGCTGCTCCCCCAACACACGATCCTTACCTTGACTCTCTAAAGGTGCAGTCATGAATCACGCTTTGAGGCGCGCTGCGTTTGGAGTGTCTCCTGCTTTACGAGCATCACGATCACAAACACGATTTGCTTCTCATCAACTACCGGCGTTGTACAGATGCGAGACGAAACAAACAGCTTTCAGACGCGCCTTCACAACGACAAGATGTTTCAACCAAGAAGCTGCTGCTGCTGCTGGGCCGCAGGAGGAGAAAGCGCGAAAAGAAGAGTTGAGTGAGCAGGCGCGCAAGAGGGATGTGAAAAAGGTCACATCTGGTGCCAGCGCTCAGTCCTTGGAGAATGACCGACCGTGGCATAGAGTGGACTCGGAAGCTGAGAAGGATTCCGATATACCTGACAAGACGGAAATGAAGAAGGGTAAGCTTGATACAATCAATCCACAAGATGTATACTGACCCGCACAGGACGTCTATTGACAACCCCAACGCGTCTACTGAAGCTCATTCTGCCAATGCCCTTTCATCCTGAACAAGAACACGTCAACAGACCAGTACAACAAGACGTCGAAGACAAAGGCGAAACAGTTGAGCCATTGGCTCTCCTCGTGCACCCGCACCAGCCTCTTTCGTACCTCGAGCGATTGATTCAAGCCGAAATCCCCCCAGTCCAGTACAAGGGCCGCGAAAAGCTGCCCGACATCGTCTTCCGAGCCGAAGCAGACCAAGAAGAACAGCATGGGCAGAAAAACGAAAAGAAGAACAGCAGCGGCAATGTTGCATCATATTCTGGTCTTGGCCATGAAGGTCCTTCCCGCAAAGAGGCGAACTGGGTGCGCTGGAGTGGCAGCACCGAGATCGGAGACTTTATTCGAGATGCTGCTCGCGGCCGAGAGTTTGCGATTGACGTTGAGGGCTTCGACAAGGAACTTCGAGTTGCGGTACCCAGCTTCAGGGACCGAACATACTACATGCGCATGAGCCTAAGACGCATGTCACGCGAGATTGAAGAAACGTCAAAGGTCAAGAACGAATGCGACGCACTCGCACACAAAGGAGCGCATCGATTGGCACAAGGTGGCTTTGCTGCTCTGGCTGGATGGTGGGGAGTCGTCTACTATGTCACTTTCCACACACAATGGGGCTGGGATCTGGTCGAGCCCGTTACGTATCTCGCTGGTCTGACAACTGTCATGGGCGCTTACCTCTGGTTCCTCTACATCAGCCGCGACCTAAGCTACAAGGCGGCCATGAAGGTGACGGTGTCAAAGCGACAAGCTGCACTCTACCAAGAGCGAGGATTTGATCAGAATCGATGGGAGCAGCTGGTCCACGAGGTTAACCAACTTCGAAAAGAGATCAAGGTCGTGGCTAGTGAGTACGACGTTGATTGGGACGAGAAGAAGGACTTGGGAGGCGAGCAAGTTCGAAAGGTTCTCGAGGAGGAGAAGAAGGGCCGAGATGGTACTAAGATGACTGAGGGCAAAGACGACGACGAGGGACCCGGATCCGCCGAAGAGGTCAAGAAGAAGAAGAAGAAGAAGCAGTAAATGATGAGATCTGGAAGCGACTGGATGCAAAGTTTGTACACTAAACATCAGATCATGGCGAATGGCTTAGCATTGGGGGCTTAGAAACACGCGACAATTATTGATGGTGGGTGTGGTGACACCTTCAGAGGGAGACTGCTGTAAATTGAACTGGCTGTGATTTCGGATGTATTATGGGACACGCATCGCGATAGGCAACAAACAATTGATTTAATGGTAGATTCATGACATGCATAAATGATCTGTAACATGGGGATTCTGATAAACGAAAACCTCGAGATAACAATTTCGTATCGGGATTAAAGCCGCCGAGATAGAGTCAAGCATTCCGGTTCACGGCGGGATATGATATGATGAGATGGACTTAACTATCATGACGTACAAGAATGAGTGTATTTTCATATCAATACTGTGTCAGACATAGTACTTACCTAGGTTGGGTACAGTGCCCGTATCTACCGTCCCTCACCTCCAACCACGCCTATATAACATCTCTCCACCAGCTCCATCAGAGCATCCAACCATCGCCTCGGCGTTTGTCACGATCGCTTCTTCAAAGGTCGGCATGTGACCCGAAAGAGGCAGTCTTCAGGAACTCTTCTCCAGGAGCTTTAGCACCGACCTAAAACCAAGTCGAACATAAGTCAGCTTTTCCCCTCCCGTCTCCAGCCGATCCCCTGCAAGCGCAACACTACAGCGCCCACCACCCACCCGATTAGTCTACGGATAAGCCCCCGAAAAAGGAAGAAGCGCGCGATAATGGCCCCCCAGGTCATTCGCCTGCCAGACGGGCAGACCTTTACCGTCACACCTGTCTTTGCCGGTCTCGGCTTCAAGAGCCATGAGTTGAACACGCATCATAATGCGTTTCCTGTGGGGTGGACTGTTGTGCTGAACACGGAGAGCGATGATGATGCTGAGAAGCAGGATGGCGAGAACAGAGAGAATGGTGTTGCGCTGGATGTGAAGGCGAAGAGGCAGATTCACTCTTTTGCTAAACCGACGCTGCAGGGCGATAACCTCTTCATCTCGTCCATCGCGAACCCTTCGAGCTCCGAGTTTAAACCCGCGGCGAGTCCCACACGACAGATTGCCATGATGCTGTGGATTACACTATACTGGTACTTTCACCAGCCCGAGCCTGCGCCGCAAGTTCCTGCTCAGGCGGCAGAGAAGACGCCCCAAGCTGCGAAGCCTCGTGGTGAATGGCGGATCAACATCAAGCGCGATGGAGTGCTCCGAGGTCGGAACTTGATCCCCAAGCTTGAGCGCATGGGACTTATAACGTCGGGGAGCAGCGCTGTTGGAACGAGTTTGGATAATAATGGGGAGGATTGGTCTGATATGTTTGTCTCGAGACGCATGTTCTGGCAACTCCCCGGGCGGCTTTTTCTCTTCTCTTTACAGCCTAACAGAGCTGGTGCGGATTACGATTCTGTTCCTGGATCGCCCATTGGGAGTCGCCCGAATTCACCCTCACCCATGGAGCCACCATCGCCGTTCTACAAGACTTTTCAGCGCCATTCACCGCATTCATCTATGAATCGAGTAGATTATGATCTCCCTGGTGGACCGACTCCAACATCGATGGTGAACCCGCCGAGCTTCCCTATTGGACCTTTTTTTTCGAGCTCTCATCTTCCGACTTACTACCCGCCTGCTCCTCTTCAGTACATATTTACGAATAATATCCGTCACCCGATGAGACCAAAGCCACCTAGGATGGGCGAAGTCTTTTACACGAGATTTGTCCCGAGCGTTAACCAGTACCTTTCATTCCGGGTTGCCTCTATTTCACCCAATCCAGTACCTTACCTTGGACCCGTTGGACCCAAGCCTCCGGAGCAATCTCATCTCTCTACGATGAATGATGCTGCATTGTTGGAGATGTGGATGAAGAAGCCCCGTGTGAGCGCCTTCTGGGGCGAGTATGATGAACAGTTCCTGACCAAATCACTGAACCAACCCAACTCGTTCCCTGTGATTGGACAATGGGACGGCGTGCCATTTGGATACTTTGAGATCTACTGGGTAAAAGAAGACATCCTCGGCCAGCATCTGGGCAGCGATGCTATAGATTGGGATAGAGGTCTTCACGTGTTCATCGGGGAAGAGTGGGCAAGAGGACGGATTCCAACCTGGCTGACGGGATTGGTGCATTGGTGCTTGACATCGGATTACCGAACAATGAGTATATGCCTCGAGCCGAGAGTGGACAATGCAAGGTGAGTTTGTTCCCTGGAACATGCCTGTTCAGAGCTGACAATGAGTAGGTTTCTGCAGGGTCTAGAGCTTACTGGGTTTTCGCGTGAGAAGCAGATTTCGTTCCCGCATAAACAGTCCTGGCTTGTTAGACTGCGTCGTGAGCAGTGGGAAGGGCCGGCGCTCTGAATATACGGATGCGGTGATTTGGGAAGGTAATGTGGTGATAAGAGTATGAGAGACGATTCATGATGGAGACATTGGGTACTACGACGACGTACATGAGACATCTATGGAATCGAACACAATTGTTATCACCGATACTTGAACGTTTGCTCTAGCGATGACTTTTGTGGTCTGTTCTGGTTGCCTTGCTCGCGGGCACGGAACGCAAATGCTTTGTGTTGAGTGAACGGAGTACGCTTGAGGAACAAAGCATGTCGCGTCTCGACCGAACGAGACCTTGGTTCACTTACACACCCAAGAACAGCCATGTCGACGACCAGTACTATATCTTCTATAAGATTGATGTCTGAAGTTCTCAGCGCCTCACAACAGCTCCATCCATGCTTCAACATAGCCGTTTCAAGACGAAATCACCACCCGATCAATCAATTCACAATGTGCCAACAAGGTAACACTCCCCAATCATCCGTCACAATGACTGACGAGAACGCATCATTCATCCGCCAATCCTTCCTCCGCGGTTATCTCGCCCCGGCCTTCAACCCTCCCCTCCGCATCTGTCCCCGCTGCCACGCGTCATTCACCGGCTTCAAGACAATGTGTCTCCGGTGCCTCAAAGACATATACATCGAGCAAGCTGCCTCCGAGCGCGGAACGGAAAGAGACACGTTTCTCTCCCACTGCGAGAACAAGAAGTGTAACGAGACTACTCATCACCTTGGCCCGGGGTGGTGTGTTCCCTGTAACGCAGAGGGAAAGAACGTGTATCAGGTTATTTGTCTTGAGTGTGAGCTTGTGATGGATGTGCCGCATGTCGTTAGGGATGATCGGGGGGGGTTTGTGGACATGCTCAAGGTGAGAAGTTTGTGGTGTGTTAAGTGTAGGGGTCTGGCGGATTCGTGGGTTAGGATGGATGATTAGTTGTGCTGGCCTGACATGGGGGAATGGATGTGTGAGTTTGATACCGCTGACGTGATATCGTAATATTACGGCTTAGAAGTTAGAAGTCGGATATCTCGGAAGTGCGCATGTCAGATATTGATAGAAAGGTAAGCACTAGATCCGTCAACTTGGAGGACAGAGTATAAGAACGGGACTTTGTACGATAAATAACAAAGGATAATCCATCTTACTACCTTTGATTGTATTCGTGAATATGTCTGCTCAAATCAAGGGCATTGAGTCGTTTCAATGCGAATGTGTCGTCCCTTACAATGATATGCACCACCACAACTCCCTCGCTGGTCCGACACACACATCAGACACCCTGCTCTCATAGTCACTCCAAGGACTGAGGAAGATGTAAAAGATGCCATTCGTGTCGTGAAAGAGAACAAATTTACAAATCGTTGCTGCTGGCGGAGGCCATGCAACGTTTGTCAGCGTGGACTCGACAAAGTTTTCCGAATAATTTGAGACCCGGAAAGGACTTGAGCGATATGTTTGGTACGAACAGGTTGGAGGTTTTGAGGGATGTTAAGAGGACTTGGGATGCAGAAGGCGTGTCTCGGTCGCCTTACTTTAAGACCGTTTAATGTAGTTAGCATAACCCGAATCATGCCCTGGGAATTGGTGGTGTCTCGTGATTAGAGGTCTATTAGTTAGAAGCTATTCATGCTTGAAATGCTGAAGCCTGACGTGGTGCTGCCCCAGCTGAATCGTCGTGACTTCTGATTGGCCTCGTATGTGTAAGCCTTGATCCACTATATATAACATGAACCTGAGATCTCATAACCACAAGACTTCCCGACTCACTCCCTAATCATTTTATCAATTAAGTTAAATGCTCAAAATGTCAGCTCAGGCGGTTCGGAACCGTTCAACATCCTCGAACCCAACGTTTACTCTCTACATCCTCCCGAACCCACCAAACCTTTCGCCTCCCAGATGGTCGAACACTAGGTTTCGCAGAATTCGGAAAACAAGATGGAAAACTTGTCTTTTACTTCCACGGATATCCCTCCTGCAGACTTGAAGCTAAGCCCACTCACGAGATTGCTCAAGAATGTGGTGTTCGTCTCATAGCTCTCGACAGACCTGGTTTCGGACTGTCGACGTTTAAACCTGGGTATCAGATCTTGGACTGGCCAACTGATGTGATGGAGTTTGCTCAAGCACATGGAATCCCCCAGTTTTCTGTCCTCGGTCTCTCAGGCGGTGGCCCTTTCGCTCTAGCTTGTGCTTACGCGTTGCCAGAGCGTGCAATCACAAGTGTTGGACTCTTTGCAACTGCACCGCATTGGGCGGCTGGTACGAAGCATGTTGAATATTACCGCCGCGTGTTCAAAGTCTGGGCTCGGTATTCTCCATCGACTCTTCGGGGAGCATTATACATGCTGTACCTATCTATCAGATGGGTTGTCCTATCCGGTCCCGTGTCCAGAAGACTCAACAAATGGCTCGAAGCTGAACGAAAGAAAGAAGAAGCTGAGAGTGGGGAGCCGCAACCAAAGTCCATGAGTTTGGAAGAGTTGGTAGATATGGTTCTCGACGAGCCATTCCGCCAGGGAGCTGATGCAGCTGTGCACGAGATGAATCTCTTAGCGGCTGAGGATTGGGGCTTTGATCTTGAGAAGGTTGATTGTGATGATATTCAGATGTGGCATGGGAAGAAGGATGCGAATGCGCCTATTCAGATGATTCGGTATATGGCGGAGCGGATACGGGGGAGTGAGTTGCATGAATTTGAGGATGAAACTCATCATACTATGTATAAGCACTTTGATGCAGCGTTGCGCAAGTTAGCAGAATGAGGGTCTGTTTCAAGACCTAGGATGTTGGTTCAGAAGCAGATGGGATTGAGTTGGGATTGAGGTGATAAGAGTGGAATAACTTGATTTTGTACAATAGAATAGCTGAAAATTTCATCTACCGATGGCTTCCATACTCCCCCATATATCACTTGTTGGAGTCCCCGTTCCTAGATATTTGTTGATATCCCTTCAAAGGGTTATGGGCCCTTGAAATCTCAAACACTCCTCCTGTCTGGATCTTGTCCACTTTCTTCCCGCATGTCTGACACATCAAGCTTACGCCTGGTCGACCAATATCATTCATAACTGAACTTGTCGTTGATTCTTGTGGATTTTGCGGTATGAAAACTTCGTCCGCTCCAGGAACTCGCATGTTTGTGGTGTTGGTTGTCTTGGCGATAGCCTCTCCAGCCATGATCGCTAGAACTGGTAGGCCTCTCATAAGAGATGGCAGACCGCCTTGAATGTTGGACAGTCTGGCTAGTTTGGGAACTTCTGTTCGAAGAGCTTGTGATGATTTGTTTGACGACATGGTCGGGAGTGTGAAGAGACGTTATGAAAGAGATATGGTAGATTCAGCTCGGCCTTGGGTAAAGAGGAACAAAAGTGACAGTGGAAGGTGTGAAGAAGTCTGGAAAGGCGTCGAAGAGAATCTTCTGGACTAATAGTCTGAGTATTCGTACATGGTTGTCTAGCCGCACCCTTTTGATGCTTGGGAGCCAAATCCATGTCCTACTCGTGGAGTAGTCCGAGTCTTATACGGAATACGCAGCTAACAGCAGAGTCAGCATTGCGCCAAGTTTCAGGCAAACAACGACGGTCTTTTGATGCAAATACTGATAAATCTTCTCTTCTTAACTTTCGGTCTACCTCTGGAATATGCTTATTGGCTCGTCTTCAAATCAACCACCAGCTTCCCTCCACTGATCTCCCCCTTCCTCATCCTGTCCAGTCCCCTGTTCACGTTATGCAGACCATCCTCAACATCGATGATTCTGGGTGGCACAAGCGCACGGCTTGACAATAATCTCTCCAACCATCTCGATAGCACCTCACCAACTTCTGGTACCTCGTGATACAACTTGAAAGGGATAGTATGGAAGATAACACCCGCTGACTGGCCTGTTTTGGGAAGTCCACTCATACCGACTAGGTGAGCGGGCACTATAGGCTCAGCAGGCGGAGTGCTAGGCGGTGAAGTGGCATTTGCTGCGTTTCGATGGAGTTCTTCAGGGCCAAGAGCGCGGAGCAAGACTTCAGCTGTGTCTCTGCCCCTCGTATCGATGCAGAAGCGAAGTTTATCTTTTGTGTTGGCGCGAAGAACTGCAACAGCTCGTTTGGGGTCATGACTGTCAACCAGTACGTCCGGTCGAAGAACGGGATTCTCGGAAATTCGAACTCCATGCTTTGCGTTATCAACAACCAACGCAACCTTTAGTCCAACGAGACGAGCTAGTTGAACGGCGAGAACAGCTGAGGTTGAAGATCCGCCCCAGATAGCGATCCAATCCCCAGTCTTGGCACCCTCATTCGGCAAGATACTGTTCAAACACTCTCCCCTAATATCTTCCGGAAGTGCTTCTTCAGGGACTTCTCTCACCAGATTGAGAATGTCTGGACCATCTTGAACAGACGTAAAATCAACGCCGAGACAAATTCCTAGCGACAGAGCTGCCGCTACGTATGCGACTCCGAGTGTTGCGCCCTGCTTGATTGTGATTTCCTGAGGGATTCTCACTACGTTAAAGTCTGAGGCGACTACGTATTGTTGGTAAGTTGATTTGCGAAGATCGCGGTAGTCGGTTGATATGACGATTACTTTGTCGCCGGATGTGATTCTTGAGGGGGTTTGGGGAGCGAGGACGACGGTGCCTGATGCTTCGCGGCCGGAGATGTATGGTAACTCGGGAATGGCAAAGCCGTAGTCACTGCGGATTCTATTAGCAACCATGATACCATCACAGACCTCGATTGAACTTACGGTGACTTCCAGTCGATGGGATTCAGTCCGATAGTATCAGTGCGAACTAGTAGCTCGTGATCATGCTTCGTACTGGGGACGGGGTGGCCGTCGGTGACTTCGTACGGTTGCCTTAATCCATGTAATAACAAAACTGTCTGAGAAGATGGTATAGGATGCTGAGTCTCAGAGTCGCTTGCTTGGTCTTGTGTCGTCAAATCGGTAGGTGGTGTATATCGAGGCTGAGAGTCCGATGGTGCCTGAGACACGGGATGTTCTTGAGATGAATCCGTCCCGAATGAGAGTGGTATCCGTGCTCCGAAGGCCGGTTTGGCCGAAAGGGAAAGGTATGCGCTCATAGTGCTGATATCTATCCCGTGTATCTCTGTAATATCAGACTGATCAGGCGGCCCAAGTCAACAAACACAACACGCCTTATTCGAAGCGCAGCACTTCTCTTGACGAGTAAGATTATAAATACAAAACCTACGAGGGTTAACGAGCCTTTTCAATAGTCTACTGTCCATTCGACAAAATAGGCAATCCGATCCTTTTCAACGGATGCAAGTCACCTAAGAGACTCCCGAAGAGCATAGCGCATGGCGTCATGTGGGATTCGTCGAATCACGCTTGGATATGTTATCCCATGCCCGCGACTCTTCCAACGACGCGACGAGCTTTTTCTCAAAGGGACGTCGTGGGAGGGACCGGTGTCGGGGTGAGATCCCCAGTGCCCACAAGGGGCGATGGTGTTATTTGGACTATCAATCACCCAACTCCAGGGATGCTACGTGCGGAATTGCCACGACAGTGGGTGAAAGGAGGTAATTGTTGATTAGAGATGATGATTGGAGGTATTGAAGGATTAGTGATTGGATTGTTCTTGGATTGATCGGGAGTATCCCGGTCTCGAGTATGACAGACCGGAGACGATGCAAGATGGCCAAGGACCAGACGAATTTATCAGGTCATGATAATTGTTATCCATCCTGAACAAGTATAGTGTAGCGGCGAGAACTTATTCAAAGTGGTAGCCATTTGCTTCTTCTTTCGTATTTCAGGCACTGTCTTCTACTGATCACCAAACAACGCACCCACGACTGAAGCTCAGCATTGCCGAGAAACCGGCAAGAATCCGTGTTTAGCACTCAAAGTCTGCGGAGAATATACATGCAGCTCGCCTCGTGGGCTACGCTCGGTTATAAAAAGGCTCCAGGTAACCGGCTCGTCGATGGTGCAACCCCTATCAGAATCACGCAATCCCAAGATTCGCCCATCTCGCAACTTTTGATTTTGGATACCCCGCGATAGCGGTAGATAACGCTGAACAGGAATGAACGTTAGAGACATTACAAGAGTAGAATTGGAGTTTCAATTAATTATCCAGCTATGTTCTCGTTGCGACAAGATTTCGACTGTGGAGAGGCTGATGATATCATTAGTTATGTTACATCACGATAGCAATAGCTGAAGGCCTAATCTGAGAAAGGACCTCTATGATGAATTGAATACCGTCCAAATAAATGTAAGAATTACAGATGAATAATATCGAGTTGTAATTCTTACAACAGGGAATTCGAAGATAGCCTAAACTATAATACACAACGTAAGAATTCTGGCCAGAAAGTTGACCATTTGACCAGAGTTGTTGACATGAAATTCATATAAACAAGTCGATATAAGGAAAACAGAATAACATATTGAGATACCATTTGAGAGAATTCAACTAGATTATACGAGAACCGAAGCTCGTGACTATCTGTATAGTCTAGAATAATATTAACAGACACTCTCTGCTCTTACTTACCTTATCTAAAGATACTATCACGCTGCTAGAGCACTGGATTGACCACATGAGTTATTCTACAAAATAGTCATTGATTAGAAAATTCAACACTTGTGAAACCTAAAGTGTGATAAATTCTTCAAGAACACCACCTGCTAGAATACTCTCTCTAATCACATAATGGTAAAGCCTCCACCTGCGAAACAAGACCGGGAATGATTTCTTACATACCATTATGTCATTTAACGTCAAACCTCGTGTCCTGAATACTCAAGAGCCATGAGAACTTCAATGTACATTTGTTAGGAGATTCAATCAGGGATATAATTGTTTCAAGCACTGGATTTTATCAAGTAGATGTAGACTATTTGAATGTCAAATACCAGACCGTTAAGTATAAGTATCATTACAAGAGATGTGTTTATAACAGTCGAACAAGAAGATGAATATTGAATGGTTGACGTTGTACCTATCTATAAATATTGTATACATCCCTACTGAACAAAAGGCTTGACAAGTTCCTTGAGCTGCTCATCGGTAACGCCCTTGACACCCAGTAGCTCATTATCAAGCTTGGGGAACTTGGGAACACTAGTGGGGTCAAAGATAGCCCTGTACTGTGTACAAGTAGGCAGCAAGGGTAGGCCAGTCGATGATACCCTTTGCGATATTGGCATCAGAAGCAGCAGTAGCATCGTCGATCTTGGCCTCCTCGACCGTCCACTGCTTGTTGGGGTTGAGCTCCTTGGCAATATCGAGTATCTTCTTCTGAGAGATGACGATGTCCTGGATATAAACAACGCGATCCTTTGCCTCGGCAGGATGTGTCAGAACACCAACGACAGCTTGGCCAGCACTAGCGAGAGTAGTTGTGCTGAACTCAGTGGTGCCTCCATCCCATAGTGTAACCTCTGCCTTGTTGAAGTCAAGGAACAAGCCATGGCTCGAGCCCCAGTCAAGGAAAGCAGAGTTATGAACAAAAGTATAGCTAATCTTGCCCTCGTTCGCAAGAGCAGTAAGCTTATCCTCGATATCAACCTTTGTCTTGAAGACAGGAAGCTTGCGAACGCTGGGGGATGACAAGGTTGGAGCCAAACTCAGAAGGGAGGAAGTGCTTCACGCCAGCGGCTACTGCGGCGTCGAATGAGGAGTGTTTGGCTGGGGATGGCGAGACTGCCGAGGGTCGAGACGACGGCATCTTGGCCTTGGAGGGCGGATGTGAGAGAGTCGAGGTTATCGTAGTCGACTTGGATGACTTTGATGTCGGAGGGGAATTTGGAGGTTGAGCCGGCGCGTGTTAGGACTGTGAGGTTGAATTTGTTGGAGTCGATGAGCTTTGAAGACTGCGGAGCCGAGACCACCTGCGGCACCAGCGACAGCGATGTTTTTGTAGGCAGACATCTTGTGTGAGTGTAATATGTGATGGGGCTAATTGAGGGTGTTTAGATAGTCAAAGTGGTGGTTGTTTGAGTGAATGATTGATTGATTGATTGATTGATTGATTGATTGATTGATTGATTGATTGATTGATTGATTGATTGATTGATTGATTGATTGATTGATTGATGGTTGGATGGATGGAATGGATCGCAGTTGGGAGGAATGATTGTATCTATACATGTTTTTGAAATCAACAATTATCGACATGTTTGGCGTCACTTACACAGTTGCAATGCTTGATCATACCATTAATCGTGCTACAGACGCCATCGAAGCTCCGCCTAGTCAAACAAACATAGGAGGTTCGGAAGATTGGCGATCATAGGGCTGCCTGTCAATCCCAAATGGGAGCATCCCACTTCATTACATGAGCAATAGAATTGCCCCGGAATATGTCTCCGGCACATTAGTCTTTGGCCCCCAACTTACAGAACTCTTCTTGTTCATTCTGGACCGCCACAGATGGCTGTGCTGTCTGTGTCTGTGTCTGTGTCTGTGCTTGTGGCTGGATGGGATGGGAATGGGATGGGATGGATGGGAGAATTTAGGTTGGGTGGGATAGGCTTGAGTGGGATGAGATGAACCGAGTGGGATAAAGGATCTATCCGCGGGCTCCATCCGCGGAGGCCGAGCTGAGATATCCCACTTCAACGTCGGCAATCCCACTCACGATTACCAAGTCGACCTTCAAGAGATGGCCCCAATGCCAGGCATACGCAACAGTCAGTGCATCGGCTTCAGTTTTTTTCCAGTCAAACTATTCGATAAGTAATACACCGAGTTTCTGGATTGCGATCCAATCCAAATCCCACTCGGTTCCAAACCCTCATATCAAATCAAAGTCACTCATAATCCACCACCATGGAGATATCCCACAGTGATCGTGAAAGAAGGTATGTAACGGCCAGCCACAGGTGGGATCACCGAGTGGATTCTGGATTCTGGATTCTGGATTCTGGATTCTGTATGTACCGTGGGCATGACTAACGAGAGCGAAATGATGTAACAGATCCTCCGCTGACAGTGCTGAGCCAACGCCCAGTCGACATACATGCCACTGTGGGAAGAGCTTTATCAGAAAGGAACATCTGAGACGCCATCAAGCGACCCATGGAGAACGCAATTTCGTTTGCCCGATTTGTCAGCGATCCTTCACACGCAAGTTCGTACATGTCTCGTATCCTCCCAGTCCAGTTTACAGGGTTAATTTGTTTCTCATTCCTTTCTACAGTGACTTGTTACGACGCCACCTGACACGGCATGATATGCATACAGCTCCAGATCCAAGAAGAGGAAGGGCTTGCGACGCGTGTCACGCGAACAAGACAAAGTGTGACGGTGGCACAAAGTGCACCCTCTGCGTCAAGAGGGGAATCAACTGCACTTATAAACATGCGTCCAAGCGTAGCAGCGGGAGTAAGAGTCCAAGCGAGGACATCACTGCAGATCCTACAGCGGTGGCCGATGGTTTTACGTCGCCGGCCCTGATACACAATCTCACACCAGGAACAACGCAAATCTCACCAAATGACGAAATCAAAGCGGGTTTCAGACGAATCGCTAATCATATTCGATCTGGAGAGATTCCCATTGGTCAAGATACACCGGTACCTGCACTTGACAAGAATTGGATCGAGCGAAATTCAAAAGAGTACTTTGGGAGGTTTCATGATACCTGGCCTATTCTCCACGGACCTTCTTATGTCACTATGGATACTTCTCTGCTGGTATCTGTATCAATAGCTATGATCAGCTGTTGGCTCAGAAGTCCCGACGAGTTTGACGATGTAGTCTTACAGCTGCATGAATCGTTGATGGGCGCGTTCTCTGATTGGATCGTAAGTCATTCAGCCTGACAGATAGATGTTCCTAGATTAATTAACATGGACTATAGGCGAACCCCAGATCTCGACATGATCATGATGAACCATGGCCGTTCGAAACGTACCAGGCTATTCTCATGAACATTATCTTTGCTTTTTATCATGGTGTACGTGCCCTTCGTACCGTCACTGCGTACCCGCTGACCTCAATTCTAGAATGAGAAATTGGTCTCAAAAGCATCTTTACTACGAGCCACATTCGTTGTGGCTCTTCGAGAAGCAGAGTTCTTCAACAGCGACAACGCAGCTGAGCAGCAACGCCTTCACTACCCCGCATTGTTTGTCCCATGGCTCATGACTATCCAGGATCGCTGGAAGCGGTAAGTCTCTTGTCTCTCCCTCCTCCATACAATACTGATGTTTGTAGACTCATCGTTTCTCTCTTCAAAATCGACACCTACCTCTCGATAGCCCGCTTTCAGGCCCCAACCCTCTTCCGGGAAGAAGTCGACCTCACAATGCCAGCAACTTACTCCATCTGGAACGCCTACGGCCTCAACACCTTTTTCAAGCGCATCGCCCTTGAACCAACAGACCGCTCAAGTTTCAAACTCTCAGAGGTCATCGCTAACCCCAACACCCCAGCAAAACCTCTCCTCCTCTTCGAAGATATTCATCTTGCTCTGTGCGGCTTATTACCTGCAATTTGGAATCAGACTCAAATTGTTCGTCGGAGTACAGAGGCAGGTCGATCAACGCAGAACTGCACTTCGTCTCTTGCCTGGCAGCTTGAGGCGTGGAAAGCCGATATTGAGAGGTTGAAACATCAGTGTTTTCATTCTGCTGAGGTCGGAGAGTTTCCTTTTACTGCTTACATCGGTGATTATGATGAAGATCCAGCGAGGGCCAAAGCTTTGGCGATGTCGAATATCAGATGTCTGATTTCGGAGTGCTTAATGACGTATCATCTTCAAGGTCTCCAGCTTTATGCTGATCCTCGGATGATCAACTCAGTAGCCATGGCCTCAATTGCATCTCCGGACCCTGAAGCTGGGATTCGTCCGAGACTACAAAAGCTCCATGCACAGCTGAACATATGGGCCAAAACACCAGAAAGTCGAAGAGCTTTACTGCACGCCCTCGCAGTTCTTCGTCAATGCGAAACCGATCTCCGAGCAAACGAGCCCCAAACCCAATCCGTCGATCCAACATCTTACCTAGCCATCTCAATGAGCGCATTGGTAGTATGGGCGTGGCTCATGTTCTCCGAATCAGCGTGCTCCTGCGTTCCGACGATGAACCATATAAACATCGGTGATGATCCATTGGATTTACAGAATACGGCGAGGCTGGAGACTTGGATTCAGGCGGAGGGTACTGCGGGTATGAATGATATTCCGCTGTGTAGATGTGTTTCCGAGGGGTGGATGGCGAGATTTAATGCTCTTTTGCCGTTGGGGAGACGGAGATGGGAGATAAGTGATGAAGTTGCGCCGATTTTGAATTCTCAAAGCGATGGACGCTAGAGATCATTGATACCCTTGCATTTCTAATTTTTGGAAATAGACCTCAATAGATTTTTGATTCGGAACTTACTTTGGTTGACGTTGCTGGTGAATAGGTGAGCTTCAGAGCTTCTGTATGGACTCTAAGTTCTGTGTGTCGGAATAAGCTCTCAGCCACAAGTCTCAGCTGCAAATAACACTTCTAGCTCACAGCTAAGACATCAATACCATGATGACTAACTAACTGCTACAGTATAGAGCTAATAAGAGGAAAACCCAGATGATGACTCTTTGGCCGGCCTTGGAGGCGTGTAAGATGCTCTAATCCTGTGTGGGCGGGCTTATGAATGTGTAGAGGTGAAAGCACCAGAGTTGAAAATCGGCGAAAGACAGAAAAGGTACCAGTTGAGAAGGAAGATTGATTTACAAGGGAACTGATCCTGCAGATATTGGCATTTATCAGCTCGTCTTGGTATTGACCCGAAGGGCGTTACTATGGCGTTGAAAGGACAGATTGCCAATTTGCGCGACGTCAGCCGCCATGATGTGTATAAGGCTCTGCAAGGTAAAAAGCTTATATTGGGGAAAAGAAAGTATCGTGTTCTCATTCATCACCTATGTTCGCAGCCTAAAGCTTAAACTTATGGGAGGCAGTCATCCTATAAATAAGGCTCTGTAAGACGACACTACACGCAGCGTACTTGAACCAGGCCCTGTCCCGCGTGATCAAGAAGTTAACATGGGGTCTACCACAGAATCTATCAAACCGCGCAACTTGACACTCTATCGAGCAAATGGAGCATGCTCTTTTATTCCTCACGCGATCCTTCGTCACTACAAGATCCCCTTCATCGCAGTCCGACTAGAGTTCGGGCCTGACGGACTCGAGGCAGTTGATGGAAGCTTCGGCAATGCTCAACATCGATCTCTTCACCCGAGAGTATATGTACCCGCCCTGCTTGTCGACAACGAAGTCATCACCGAGATGCCGGCCGTTCTGAGCTTTATATCCTCACTTATCCCAGAAGAGAAACTATTTGGTATAGGTCCCGTTCAACAAGCCAAGGTTTTGGAGTGGCTTGTATTCCTATCTGGTACGCTGCACGGCCTTGGATATGGAGCTTGGCTTCGTCCTGGGAGATTCAGCGATGACGTTACTACCCATGATAAGATTCGTGCGAACGGAAGGGAGGTCATACATGAATCCTTTGAGAGGATAGATGAGGGGCTGAAGAATCGGGAGTTCATTGTCGGAAATGCCTTGACTGTCGTGGACTTTAATGTCTACATCTTTGCTCGATGGGCGCGTGAGATTGAGATTGATCTGGAGAAAGAGTATAGTCATTACTACGAGCATGTCAGAAAGATTGAGAGGATGGAGGGTGTTGAGAAAGCTGTTGAAAGTGAAGAACTCAAGTTTGCATTTTCTTGACTTCACCCATCTGCTGAGAGACTTGACGGCTACATAAGGCCTTACTTGAGCCCCTGATACATCGAGCTGTGGATTGAATACGTCTGGCATCTTGAGATGCAGAGAAAATCTCTTAACGATTGGAGATATATGTAGGCTGTTGTCTATATCAACTGAAATCTAACTCCAAAATCTTACGGAGCATTCGCCTCAAAATCCCTTCGCATGCCGTCTCTTATGCTTCTTCAAAAACGCCAAAGCCGAAGACTTGTTAATATACAGATTCATCCTCGCCAAACCACCACAGTACGCAAGATTATTTCCAGGAAAGCCAATATTACAATCTGTCATGGAGACATTCTTGCCCTGACGGAAAGTAGGTAGAAGACCTTGCCAATTGATATTGTTGCCGCACCAACATTCGCGGCCGTTCTCGACACCAGCGTATTTATACATCCAGCACTTCTCAAGACATGTATCAATCGTCATGGAGTTACCGTCGCTCATGACGAGTTGAGGAAGTAAACGACCGAGGAAAGGCTCCGAAACACATGAGTAGCTTGTGAAGTTCTTGTTACCCTGGTCCACAGATGGAATTGCAGTATGGTGCTTAAAAAGCTTACAAGTATTTTTAAGTAAGAATATTTAAAAGTACTTATACATTAAATAAGTAAGTT